>CM034534.1:72339409-72402582 GCA_020002185.1 Paraescarpia echinospica
AAACTGCTTCCCCCTTTCCACTAAGATGGAGGCCTTCTCTCATGTACATATCTTCCCTCCCAACAAAGTATCCCCATAAATCTGTGAATCCCACCCCCTCTTCTTCACACATCTGCTCAACTAGAGCGTTGATTCGCCATCCTCTTGCAGTTTCTATACGTTGCCCCCATTCCTCCCATTACTGGAAAAATTCCTGACAGAATTATCTGTTCGACTCTGGTCTTCTTTAGCTTCCTCACTAACTGTCTATTCTTCTGTAATATCCCAGTTGTTCCCTCCTTGTCAGCATTATTTGTTCCTACAAACAGTATTGACCCTCCCTTGCCATGTCCCAACACCTTCTCTACCCTGTCAGTCACATGTTCAATCCTAGCCCCCGGTAGACAAACAACGACGTCCTTCCCCTCGCTCAGGGTCGTGTCCGTTTTTCTCATAATGGAGTCGCCCATAAACACCCTCTCTTTCCTCATTGCCCCCTCAACCACTGCCTTCGAATAGTTCCTTCTTCGGTTTGCATCTGTCTGGTTGTTGTCTTTTCTCCCTGTCGTCTTCTTTCCTGTCACATTCTCTTCCGATCCATTCTTTCCTGTCGCTTTTTCTCTTGTCACCTTTCCTTCTGTCAGCGTCCCTTTTATCGACTTCTCTTCTATCGCATTTGCTCTCATTTCCTTTCGTCCCTTCATCTTTCCCCCATCTCGTTTTTTTCTCTCCTCTCCCGTCCGATCTTCCCTCCCTCCCTCTCTACAGTCACTTTCTCCCCTGTCACCTTCACGCTTGTCACGTTTTCTGTTGTCGATTTTCCAATTTTTTTCCCTCCAATCACCTTCCCTCCTCTCTCCTTTCCTCAGTTTTCTTGCCACTGATATTCTTCTTCAGTCTTGCAGTATTCTCACCTCTCTCCCTGTCGTCTCTCTCCATCCGACATGCCTCCTTGCTAATTCCCATCTCCATTCCCTTCACAATATTTGTCAACCTAACTATCTCCTTCTGCAGACACTCCACCTTCAAACACCCAATGCACTGAATCCTTCCTCCATGGTTTCTGCCCATGACTTCCCACAGCCGGACAATACAAAATCTACCCTGCTGTGGCAGTGATCGCACACCAAGTGTCGCCTTGCCTTGACTTGCCGCTTGCAAGGCGCCATATCCCGATCAGAATTTATTTAATAACTTAACTAACTTAGTCTTTATAAAGACTGTTTCCTGTGTACTACAGCACACTTTATGTTATAGATTCCAATTACACAGCCGACTATTTACCCTGTCACGAACGCTAACATTACCGGTAGTGACCTAATTTAAATACAATCAATTACGTTACGTTAGGCTGCTTTATTTATTTAGGTTACGCCGCCCGACTATCATTCTTGCTTAATATTAACAACAATGCTACCTAATCAAAATATCTAGCAAGTACTGGCTTACACATATATTATCTTATGTAAGTAGTTTGATGGTTGTTACTTTATCTCCTATATATTCTACCACATAATCAGGTTTGATCAATCTTGTTTACAACTTATTGAAGGCTAAGTTACCTTATTATCACTCACTATACTAAGGTGTTCTTAAATACTTTAACTAACTAACTTTAAGCATAACTGCTACTCAATATATGTTTACTGCGACTTTATGAATGATATTAAGGCAAGAATAATACTTATCAAACAGTAATTCCACTTGTTTATCAACTTTTCTGCACCACCAATTTCTACGATCTGTCTCCGCCAAATATAGTCTCGAAGGTGGCGATTGTACGATAACCGCGGAGCTACCAGTAGTCGTCTCCGGTGACGTCGAGTTTTATATGAGTTTGTTTTGTTAATTATATCGTTATACAAATGTAAGAAAATGTTGTGTAACGTAATGTGTGTATACGTATGTGAGATATGTTAGGAGAAGTATGGCAGCTGTAGGTGGTCGGTTCCATTGTTAGGTCAGAAAATAAAAGATCGCCAAAATGGCAACGAGATGATTTGATAACAGACTCAGCCTCGACGTATTCCATCAGTTCGATTTTTGCTCCTCGCCTGTCATACTATCACAAAATGTTTGGGTAGAATTAGTCTGGATCATACTTAAGGGGCAAATTACTGAATTTATGGAAATTCCATTATATTGTGCTGACACCCCGCGTATGTTTGAAGTAATAATTTACAGTAGGGGAGTCTGGCGACCAAAGCGCAAATCGCATTAGCGAAAGCTTAATACGAGATTCTATTTGGTAAATTAGTATGTTAATTTTACGACTAGAAATTACAATATGAGAGGCAAGCATGCGGTTAACCTGCAGGTAGGGCATTTGCACACAGGACCATCCCAGTTCCGGATCAGTCTGCGGTTTTCGCTTTTTCGTAATTCGTCTCGCAGACTATTCCAGATCCAGGGGCCCTCGTGCAAAGATATAAGTCCATATTTGGGGGTGTTTGCTTTAGGAACGACCGCAGGTTTGTCCTTCCACAGAGAATACTGAGAACATTTGAGTGCGATGATATTTTGAATAAAAGTGGGTGCTACTTTAATTACAATCTTAAATACCCCACACATGCCATTTCTTTTATTATTTTCACGTGGAGGGATTCGGTGCCAGCGGTCTTTACGAGTGATCGTTGTAGATAAAGCGGAGTGCTATGTGTCTCTCCTATATTTTTTCAAGTTTGTTGGTGCTGGCATGACTACAACAATGCCAGATTAAAGGGCAGTAATGAAATTGTTAATGGTATGAAAGATTTAATTTGCAAATTGCAAGTTACTCTTGTCGTTTGAGGAGATCGCCAAGTTTAAAGTCCGCTAGTACAGATGCCTTAGATGTGCTTGTTAAATATCAGCAATGTTCAATCTCATTGCCAAGGACGACAGATTCCTCGCAGTTGGTGGAGGTATTCTCAGATGTAAACTATGTGATGACTCTGTTGTCTCTCCTGCCATAGCTGATTGCTTGAAATTTATCTGGATTGGCCTTCGTCTGGTTAACTCTGAGCCATTGTAAATTGGCAGAGCAGTCCTGCTGCAAAATATGAATGAGAGAGTCTGGGTTTTAATGAGCATAGGACAGGGTGTTATCGGCAGCATAGCTGTAGAGCGAGAACATATCCAGGATGTAAATGATGTCATTAATAAATATGTTAAAAAGAAGAAGGCCAAGAATAGAGTCTTATGGTAGATCTTTGATGATTACAGCCCAATCACTATAGTGAGAACCCAGCTTAACTCGCTGTTTTATTTATTGACTGATTGATTGATTGATTGATTGATTGATTATTTAGGACCAACACTGTTACAATATTGTGTCCCCTGGGTACAGCACGTGCATATACACTCACCACTATTACATGAATACAATACAGAATACAATGTTTTGCATGCACCCATCATCATATGTAATACACCGTAATGGTGAACTGGTAATTCTTCTTCCTGTCGCTATTATCCCTCACGGTGTCGGCCTAGAGTGTAGGAGTCGTCGCCACTTTTTCCGGTCTTTCATGTCTTCATCCCCCTCAACCCCATGTCCTTCTTCACACTGTATTTCCATCATTTAGCTGGTCTCCCTCTGTTCCTCTTCCCACGGACTGGCAAGTCTGCTGTTATTTTCAGATGGTGCTCTTCCTCTCTTCTCTGGACGTGGCCATACAAGGGAAGCCGGGCATCTCTCAACTTTTCTTTTATGGCCTCAACTCCCGCCAGCTGTCGCACCTCCTCATTTGTTTTCTCTTCCCTGAACGAGATGTTCATCGCCCATCTGATTATCCTCATCTCAGTTCGCATGAGGAGGAGCTCTTCTTTTCTCCTCAACGTGTCTCCGTTCCGTACATAAACACTGGCCGAATCACCGTGCTGTAGATCTTGATTTTTAGCTTGTGTGGTAACCTGCGGTCACAAATTTAACAAGATTGCCATCCAGAAAATTACTCTGGATGGCAGGTGGACAAGGAAGCCTTTTGGCTTATCGAGAGTCCAATACTTTTTATCTACATGTATCCCGCCTTTTTAAGGTGTGTGTCGATTTTATTTTTAAACATATTCACGCTACTAGCACCAACACAATCAGGAGATAATCTGTTCCATTCATTTACAGTCCTTTGTGAGAATGAGAACTTTCTTATATCTAATCTACACTGCTCCTTTACTAATGTAGCTTCATGTCCTCTGGTCCTTCTATTTTTCTTAACTGAGAAAAAAATGTTTCTATCAATATTTTCATAACCATTCAATATTTTAAACACTTCTATGTGATCTCCTCTCAATCTCCTGGTCTCTAGTGTTGTTAAACCACATTCTTTTAGGCGTATTTCGTAACTAAGATCCCTCAGATTTGGTATCATTTTAGTCGCTCTCCTCTGTACTCTTTCTAGCATATCTATGTCCTTCTTGCGATATGGCCTCCATGCTTGTATACAATATTCTAAATGAGGCCTCACTATTGTTTTGTACAGCGGTACTATTAATTCTTTTTTCTTATACGCTATATTTCGCCTAATTAATCCAAGGATTTGATTTCCCTTTGACGCTGCAATTCCGCACTGCTCTGAAACCTTCATATCAGCACTAATGGTTAACCCCAAGTCCTTTTCTTTTACAGTAGTACTTAGAACAGTACCCCCCATTTTATATTTTACCTCTTCATTCCCATGACCTGTGTGGAGGCATTTACATTTCCCAAAATTGAACAGCATTTGCCACTTTTCAGACCATTTGATCAACCTATCAAGATCATCTTGTAAATGCTGTCTGTCTCCATCACTTTTAATCCTTCTAAACACTTTTGTATCATCCGCAAATTTCAACACCTTGCTTGTTATATCATCGTCCAAATCGTTGATATATATTAAGAATAATATAGGTCCTAGTACTGATCCCTGTGGTACCCCACTCAATACCGATTTCCAGTTTGAAGCCTCCCCATCAACTACTACACGTTGTCTTCTGTCATTCAGCCATTTTTCTATCCAGTTTATTATACCATTTCCTATGCCATGGGCCTTTAGCTTAAGGAGTAATCTTTGATGTGGTACTTTGTCGAAAGCTTTTTGAAAATCTAAATAGATGATATCTACTGGTGATCCCTCATCTACCCATCTAGTGATGTCTTCCAAAAAACATAACATATTTGTTAAGCATGACCTCGCTTTTAAAAACCCATGTTGAGATGGGTTTATCAAGTTATGTTTAACAAGAAAATCCACCATGTGATCTTTAATTAGTCTTTCTAATAATTTGCAAATCACTGATGTTAAACTCACTGGTCTATGGTTCTCTGACTTGTTTCTCGAACCTTTTTTGAAATAACGGTATAATGTTTGCCTCTTTCCATTCTAAAGGAACCACTCCCTCTTCTAATGACAAGTTGAAAACTGTTGCAAGCGGTATGCTAATTTGTTCTACAATTTCCAATAGTAGTTTGGGTGGAATACCATCCACTCCAGGTGATTTATTATCCTTCATAGCCCTTATTTTCTTAGCTACCATTTCCGAGGTTACAACTAACTGTCCTAAATAGTCTGAATCTGCCCCCTTGAACTTAGCCTCTGGTACTGGCAGTGAACTAATATCTTCCCTGGTAAACACTGAACTAAAATACTCATTCAGGTCTTCTGCCATTAAGAATCCCTCTGATATTGTATTTCCAGCACTATCTTCTAGAGGACCGACCTTATCCTGAACTTTCTGTTTGCTTCGAATATACGCATAAAAACTCTTACTGTCATGTTTTATATTACTAGCTAATTTTTTTTCATAGCTTCTCTTTGAATTTCTAATTTCAGCTGTAGCTTGATTAAGTGCTTCTTTATAAATGTTGTAGTCTTCATCATTTCCAGTACATCTATATGACTTCCACATCATTTGTTTATACTTAATTTTTCTAATGGCTTCTTTCGATAAGTGTTTCTTTTTAGACCGTTTCCCTTGTTTTTTGAAAGGTACAAATTTATCGACTATGCGCTTAATTTCACTATTTAAGATATTCCAGCATTCGGTTGCTGTCTTATTCTTCAGTGTGTTATTCCAGTCTACCTTTGCTAAATATTTCCTCATGTCCTTATACCTTCCTTTGTGGAAATTTCTCCTATACTGCTTTTTACTATTCCTTTCTGATTTTACTTTGATGATAAAATGTATCTGGTTGTGATCACTACTCCCCAGTGGCTCACATATCTTGATATTGTCAACTAATTCTTTCTGTGAGGACAAAACTAAGTCTAACACATTCTCTCCCCTGGTTGGTTCTAGCACATGTTGAGAAAGGAAACTATCTTGTACTAAAACTAAAAACTTGTGGTCCTCACTCCCCATACTTTGTAGAGATTTCCATTGTATATGCCCATGGTTAAAGTCCCCCATAATAATACAGTTCCGTTTGCTTACTTCCCTTATAGCGTTTTGTATTTTTTCATTCTCTTCTATGCTTATGTTTGGACTTCGATAAACTAACCCAACTGTTAACGTTGAGTTTCCTGTAACTATGTTACACCAAACAGCTTCTTCGCAATCTGCTTCTCTTTCTAATTTTATTTCATAAGCCTGGATAGATTCTTTAATATATAAAATAACTCCACCTCCCTTTCTTCCTATTCTATCTTTCCTAAACATTACATATCCTGTTAGTCCCAATTCGGCATCTGATATATCAGTGGTGGCCCACGATTCGGTTATACCTATTATGTGAGGGTCAATATCTTCTACCATAATGTTTAGTTCACTTCTTTTGTTTACTATGCTCCTTGCATTTAAACAAATGCATTTATATCCTGATTCAGAACAGTTTTCCAGGCTGTTCTTTGCCGATTTATTTCTGCTGTCTTTATCTATGCCTCCAGTTTCAGGCTTCTCTGTGAATCCCCCCTGCGAATCTAGTTTAAATAGATGCAGCCTGTCCCACTGTCAACAGATTGCAGCAAGTTCTCTGAGAAAACTGCTGCCCCCTTTCCACTTAGATGTAGGCCATCTCTCATGTACATATCTTCCCTCCCAACAAAGTATCCCCATAAATCTACGAATCCCACCCCCTCTTCTTTACACATCTGCTCAACTAGTGCGTTGATCGCCATCCTCTTGCAGTTTCTATATGTCGGCCCCCTTCCTCCCATTACTGGCAAAATTCCTGAGAGGATAATCTGTTCTACTCTTGTCTTCTTTAACTTCTTCACTAACTGTCTGTACTTCTGAACTATCCCAGTTGTTCCCTCCCTCTCTGCGTTATTTGTCCCTACATGTACTAGTATAGACCCTCCCTTGCCATGCCCCAGTACCTTCTCTACCCTTTCAGTTACATGTTCTATCCTAGCCCCCGGTAGACAAACAACGACGTCCTCCCCCTCGCTTAGAGTCTTATCTGTCTTTCTCATAATCGAATCGCCCATAAACACCCTCTCTTTCCTCATTGCCCCCTCAATCACTGCCTCAGTGTAGCTCTTTCTACGGTTTGCATCTGTCTGGTTGTAATCTTGTTCCCCTGTCTTCTGCTCTCCCGTCACAATCTCGTCCGTTCCATTCTTTCCTGACGCTGTTTCTCTTGTCACCTTTCTTCCTGTCATCGTCCCTCCCGACTTCTCTTCTGTCACATGTACTCTCACTTCCTTTCTTCCCGTCATCTTTCCTCCCATTGCATTTCCTTCTCTCCTCTCCCGTCTCTTTTTCCCTCCTACCTCTTTCTCTACGGTCACTTTCTCTCCTGCCACCTTCACACCTGTCACATTTCCTGCCGTCGATCCTCCACTTTCTTCCCCTCCGATCACCTTCCCTCCTCTCAGTCTCCTTTCCTCGGTCTTGTTGCCACTACTCTGCTCCTTCAGTTTCACAGTATTCCCAACTTTATCCCTGTCGTCTCTCTCCATTCCATCTGTCTCCTTGCTGATTCTCATCTCCATCCCCTTCACAATATCTACCAACCTAGCTACCTCTTTCTCCAGACATTTCACCTTCCAACACCCCACGCACTGAAAGGTGAATCCCTCTTCCTTGGTTTCTGTCCATGACTTCGTACAGCCGGATAAGGCAAAATCTACCCAACTGTGGCAGTCGTCGCACACCAAGTGTCTCTTTGCCTTGACTTGCCGCTTGCAAGGCGCCATATCAGAATTTATTTAATAATAATAATCTAATTAGCTATTTAAAATAGTTTTGTCAACTGTGTTTACACTATTCACTGTCTATGTAGTCTTTAAGAAGACTGTTTTCTGTGCACAAATGTTACACTTTACGTAAGATTGCGTACGCTAGACTGCCTTATTTATTTAGGTTATACAGCGCCCTAGCGAATAAGAGAGACACTAGCTACATAAACTTAGTTCGCCCGATTATCGCAAATGCTTAATTTTAACAACAAAGCTACCTTATCAAAATGTCTAGCAGGTACTGACTTACACAGATATTATCTTATGTAGGTTGTTTATGGTTGTTACTTTATCACCTATATATTCTACCACATAACGAGGTTTGTTAAATCTTGTTTACAAACTTATCGTAGCCGTAAGCTAACGTACCCTATTATCACTCACTAGACTAAAGTGTCTTAAAATACTTTATCTAACTAACTTTAAGCACAACTGCTACTCAATATATGTTTACTGCTACTTTATGAATGATATTAAGGCAAGAATAATACTTATCAATCAGTAATTCCACTTGCTTATGAACTTTGATACAGCACCAATTTCAACGACCTATCTCCGCCAAATATAGCCTCGTTCCCTTTTCTCCATTGCAGAACAGACTGACTCCATTTGTTTCCCTCCACTTCCGCCAGGCTGCATTGACTCTTGCCTTGACAGCCATTTCACAGCCTCCGTCCTCCTGTATCACATATCCTAGGTACTTGAATTCGGTGACTTGGTTTAACTTCTCTCTATGGATGACCAATATCTTGACTTTGAGCCCTTTCTTATGTAGGGATCCCTGCCACTTCTGCACCTTCTCTTACAGTTTCTTCACGGACTCCGCAGTGAGGAACAGATCGTCTGGATGCAAGGTCACCATTGGCAGTCCGGTTCTGCAAGTCTCGCTGATCACATCTGGTACGATGATAAAGAGTAGTGGACTTAGCGTTGAGCCCTGGTGCAATCCCACTCCTATCGATTTCGTCACTCAACCTGTCTGTGACGTAGACGGCTTATACTATTCAGTGCTGTCCTGTCTGATCAATCTTCACGCACCACTTGCTTGTGCAGCGTACAGTCACTGAACGACCATATACTCCGTGGTGCTGTCGGCAATTGGACGAGCTGAAAAGTCAGGTCCGTCTGTGTCAGCGCACATGGCGACGTAGCAGGACCAACGACCATCGTCTTTCCTATACTGAATTAGGTGACCAGTACCTCCGAACACTGGCCTTTACGAAAGCTGCGTTCTACAGTAAAGACATTGAATCCGCCTCGAACGACAACCAGGCAATGTTTCATATTGTGAACCATCTTCTTGGCCGTAAGTGTGTGAACCATCTTCCCACCGACATTGGTGGTCCCGCCGTTGTTGCCGAGCGCTTCGCTTACCACTTCGCCGAATCATGGTTCCGTCAGCTGATGTTGACAACGCACAGCCACATATGGTTTCTTCGCTACTGCTAGCGTTTCAATCGGCTACGCTCGAAGAAGTAACGACACATATCACAAGTGGCAAGACAAAGTCGTCCAAGCGTGATCCACTGCCCTCCGTTATTCTGAAGGCGAATACGTCCATCTTGGCGACGATTCTCGTGAAATTGATCAACCTGTCCTAGTCTTCCACTATTCCCGCCCGTCTATTGTCATCATGCCTCTTCTTAAATTGTCCGGTCTTCCCGTCGACGAATACGCCAGCAACCGACCTATCTCGAACCTTCCGTGCGCATCCAAGTTACTTGAACGCCACGTCTCTGCATGACTGCGTTTGCATATGCAACACAACGGCATCGGCGATCCTTTTCAGAGCGGCTACCGCCCGTCACACAGCGTTAAGACAACGATTTTCTGTATCCAAGACGACGTGTTAAGAACACTGGATGTACGCAAGCATGTAGTACTAGTTCTACTTGACCTCACCGCTGCGTTCGACATGATCGACCATGACAATCTTGTCGCTGACTAGACTGAATCGGCGTGCGAGGCGACGCACTTCGCTGGCTCGCCTCTTACCTTGCCGACCGAACACAGTGCGTCAATGTTCATGGTCATCTTTCTTGCGACAGCCAACTACGACATGGAGTTCCACATGGCAGTGTTTTGGGCCCTCTGTTATTTTCTATATATTGTGCTGGTCTTTCCGACGTATTCGAGAAGCACGGTGTTCGTTACCATGTCTACGACACCCAACTCTATGACGATTTTCCGCGAAATGTTTCTGCGTCCACTGCCGACCGGATATCCTGTTGTGTGACTGATGTGAAAGCATGGCTAGCATCGAGCTACCTGCTTTTGAACGAGACGAAGACAGAGGCGATACTGTTACCGTCTCTTCCCATCGACATTTGCGGTTGCAACGTCAGCACTTCCGCCAACATACGTGACCTTTGAGTACAGTTCGACTCTACGGTGTGGCATAGCGCGAATACGATCATCTCTCCCGTTTTCAGCGTGAAAATCGCTTGTACAAGCGCTAGTCACGTCGCGACTCGACGGGTTCCCTGTCGTACTCATCGCTCGGCCGACCAGTTTCTCATGGTTGTTCCTAGAGTTAACCTGGAACGGTACGGCCGACGCGCATTTTCATGTGCAGGTCCCACCCTCTGGAACTCTCTTCCACTAGAGCTAAGAAGCCAACGTGACTCGGGACGTTTTAGGAGAGACTTGAAAACCTTTATCTTTCATCAGACTTGTTCGTAATTTATTGTCTTTTTAAATACATACATATACATCTTAATGTTATATATGGCCTACATAATAATCGAAATGTGTAGTTGTGTTAGCCTATGTAACCCATGTATTGTAATATTATAACGAGTACAAAATGTATTCTTACATCATGTTTTAGTTTGTAAACACCCCAGAATCTGCTTTGTAGAGACATGTGGTACATAAATAAATTTGACTTGATTTGATCTCAAAGCTAGATGTATCGCCGTGCGGCGTTCTAACTACAATGTTTGCACCTTCGTACAAGCACTGTATGTACGCACCAACTTCTCCGGCACTCACTTCTGTCTTAGGCACCACCATACCAGTTCTCTTGGTACTGTATCGTATGCCTTCTCAATGTCTACGAATGCGTGGTAGAGCTTCTTCTGTTTCTAGGGTCTTCGCAGCACGAAAATGGGGTCGGTTGTTCCTCTCCCTGGTCTAAATCCAAACTGCATGCGGTCTACTTCCACTATCTCCCTCAGCCTCTTGTCTATGATATTCTCAGACCTTCAAGATGTGCTCCATGCAGTAGCTTTAATCCGCGATAGTTTTCTTTTTCCCAGATCATAAACAGGAGTCTCCAGATTTATTTTTATCCTGCGTCTCCCAGTGCTTTGATCATCTCTGCTGTGAATTCTGATGGTCCTCCTGCCTTCCCTTTCTTCATCTTCTTCAGTGCGGTCTTCGCCTTGGTCTTGTAGATGGTAGTTACTGGTCCTTCTAAAGGCAATGCGTCCGTGAGTTCCTCATGCGGTTTTCTGTATTGAGTAGGCCACCGTACTCTTTCCACCGATCCTTCACCTCTTCTGCTTCTGACAATATCTTCCCGTTCTTGTCCTTGATGATAACGATCTCTCCGATGTCTTGCTTCAGCCTCTGTCTTGCTCTCGCTACCTTGTAGACCATCCTCTCTCCTTCTTCGGACTCAATGTTTCTGTACCACTCTTCTGCTGCTTGGTCTCTAGATATCGCCACTGCCCTGTTTGCTTCTTGCTTCGCTTCTTGATATATTTCTCTCGCCTCCTCGGATTTGTTTTCCTGCCATCTTTTGAATGCCTGTTTCTTTCTCTTGATGGCGACCTGGGACTCTTCTGACCACCACCACCACCACCACCACCACCACCATGTCTCCTCACTCTCACCACCATGTCTCCTCACTCTCACCACCATGTCTCCTCACTCTCACCACCATGTCTCCTCACTCTCATCGGTTACCCCGCTTGTCTTTCCGCACTTCTCAGTTAGTGTGTGACTATCGTGTGCCTCAGTTTGGTCCATTACTCCTCGACTGTTTTTGTCTCGCACTTGTCCACTTCTCTGGCCACTTCTTCAGCAAACTCCTCCTTCTGTCCTTCCAGCTTTCTACCTTTATCTTTGGGGTCTCCTAGTCTGCTTCATCTTTCTATTCTTCTTCGACTTCATATCCATGACAAGCAGGCTGTGCTTATGCGCAACTGCTTCGCCTGGTATCACTGTCGAATCTTTCACCAGCCTTCTGTCTCGTCTTCTTATGAGCAGGTAGGCAATCTGCGTGTTGATCTCTGGGCCACTCTTGTATGTGATCAGGTGTTCCGTTCTCTTCTGGAAGCCCGTGCTGGCAATAAGCAGCTGAAGGCGCTCTGTCGACACCAGGATTCTGTCACCCTCTGGGTTTCTGGTGCCATATCCCCATCCTCCATGGCTCTCCTCATAACCCTCTGCAGACTCCCCCACATGCCCATTTAGGTCAGCTCCTATGACCAGCTCCTCCTCTTCGGGTATTCTTCTGACCAGGTCTTCTAGTTTCTCTATGAAACGGTCCTTCTCTGTCTCTTCGCATCCTTGCTGTGGGGCTTATGCTAATATGATATTGAGGATACCACCTTCAGTTGCCACCTTTTCTCTCATTTGTCAAAACGATCATATAAATGTATTTCATGCAAAATGTAGCTATGTCAAACCACACACACCAACGTACCCAATATGCATATTACAATTATTCAACACATGCCTGTTACGGTTTTATCGTAGATTCCGTTTACTTTATTCCAAATCACTTTAATATAAATGGATTACTTATTACCGACACCAAGCAGATTGCAAACGAATTCAACGTGTTCTTTGTAAATAGTGGTACTAAAATGGCACAAATAATTTCCCACACAAACCCACAGAAACAATACTTAGTTATTTACAAAGCAGGTATCTCTCAACTTTTAATTTCAAATCAGTAACTGAAGATACTGTAGTAAAAATCATCAAGTAATTTGACCCAAAGAGAAGTGCAGGTAATGAATCGATATCAAAAATGTTACTAAAGAGTATTAATTTAGTAATTGCTAAACCTTTGTCCCTTATTGTTAACCAATCGCTTAGCACAGGTATATTTAAAAAAAACTAAAAATTGCCAAAGTTATTCCTTTGTATAAAAATATTATAACACCTTGCTCAACAATTACATACCACTTTCATTACTCCCCTCAATTGCCAGTCTTTGAAAAAATTGTATACGGTCAAATATTTGACTATCTAACTATACATTAATTATTATACAAAAGTCAATACGGATTTAGAAAATTACATTCAATGGAAATGGCTACCATCGAACTAACTGACGCTATTTTTCAAAACATTGATAACAGAATTACTCCCATTGCAATTTTTGGGATTTGTCAAAAGTTTGTTTTATACAATATACTACAATATGTTATTTAAAAAGCTTGAACACTACGGAATAAATGGTATTCCCCACACTTGACCAATGAGCTACCTTTCCAGAAGACGCCAGTTTGTTAAATTCGATAACGTAATATTTTACACATTATCTGTTTCAACTGGCGTCCCGCAGGGGTAAATTATTTACTCTATGTACAAATGATAGTCATCTTGCTACCAGTAAATTCAAGGCCATACTTTACGCTGATAATACCACCCTCGTCGGACCACTCTGTTCTTTCAAGTACAATTATAATATACAAGTCTATCATGTTGTTAGTGATGACATTAACGATGAACTAGAACATATTAGTGAATGGTTATATGTAAATAAATTCTCTCAAAATACAAGTAAAACTAAATATACGTTGTTTCATTTTCCACAGCGTAATACCTACGGTAGAAATTATCGTTAAAATAGATGTATACTAGATAATGCGAATGAACGGGGGAAGGCAGAGGTGTCCAAGCAAACAGGATTAAAATATCAAAGTTAAAAGGGGAAGTCTTAAAAAGTTGTGTCTGTTCCAGTACCCGAATCAGTCTATATCTAGTAATAGTATTAGACTACCCCTGCTGTATTGTCAACACAACTGTACAGTCAGTTACCCAATAAGCACTATAAACACGTGCCTAAGGCCCACGAAGGCCAGGGGCCCACGAAAATAGCCGAGTATATTTTTGGGGACTGAATATTCCTGAAACCCAGCCAGCAAGACAACATCTGGGCAATGGTGGCTGCTGTATACATTTCACTGAAACTTCATTGGCCCAATGAGTTTAGAAAGCTGGGAATAATCTTGGTTAAGGCCCTACATGTCTGAATGTTTAGAATACGTTATTAAGGTGTCACTATATAATTTACTACGAAGGACATCTTCAACACCACCCTTTCTTCCGATGCCATGATCCGCCAGCGAAGGCGTGCCGTCGGTTCTGCTCACACAATATTAATTTAGTTCTGTAAGCCAGTGCGATTTTTTGCAATCGTCAAGAGGGATGCAATTGGAGGTTTTGTCCCCCCCCCCCAGATTACCCTCTCTGGATCCGCCCCTAGACCTACCTACGAATGTGCCGGGTACCTGGGGCTTAGGTTTTTGTTTTAATCCGCCACTGTGAGCAGATGTTTGCTAGATCAATGGTACTTTGTCCCACTTGCTGTCTTCGCCTGTCTCGATTGAGGGAACCAGGCGACATCTACAGGCAGTTCCAAGAACAAGCTGTTATGCCGTTTGCTCCATCTGTCTCCGCTGTTACCTACTATCCTGTGTTTACTACTTGAATATGTGGTATTGACTTTTAATTCAAACATTCAAGTTGTTCCGAATAATGCTTTGGACTTTTTTGATGGTCAGTATATCTTCAACATTGTTATTATAGTATACGTAGTAATCACTACATATGTGTGTGTGTGTATATATATATATATAATGATTACTACTAGTAATCATTATATATGTGTGTATATATATATATATATATACATATATATATATGTGTGTATATATATATATATATACACACATATATAATGATTACTAGTAGTAATCATTATATATATATATACACACACACATAATATAATAACAATATATATATATATATATATATATATACACAGTACCGGTAAAAAGTCATTGGACCATGCAAGATTACGGGCATATTTTCACAATTTAATCCATTTAAAAATACTAACTAATACAAAAGTCCAACCAAATTGATTTCATAGTATTAAAGTATCAACATTGTTATTATAGTATACATAGTAATCATTATATATATATATATATATATATACTGTATCTATACTATATATATATATATATATATAATAGAATAACTATTTTGAAGGTTTAAGATACATCATTCAAATTCCGATTTGACTGCTGAGATTGTCGGGCATTCAAATCCTTTGTCGCGCTCGCGACATTTTCAGGTTACAAGCCCGGTTGACTTGTCATACGTTTGATCATATTTAAAGGTTAGGAAACAAGGTAGAGCTAAGATAATATTTTCTCAAAACATGGAACGGTTATTACGGTTTTGTTTGCTCGTTCAAATGGTAAAAGTGCCAAAAAGGTTATATACCGTTGGCTTATAGGATATTTACCATGGAGAAGAGTGTAGTTACCAAGCTAATCGCTAGATGGTATCACTGTCTGCAAACGACGCGTATCTTTAGGCTGCGCACACTCAGAAGACCTGCAGTAGATAGTAGACACTTTCACAGAAGTATACCAGAGTATGGGTCTATCTTTGAACACCAAGAAAGCCAAATAACTCTTCCAGCCAGCAACAAAACAACCATCATGCAACAACAATTGAGATGGACTGGCTACGTACTGCGCATGTCTAACACGAGACTGTCCAACAAAGTTTTCTACTCAGACCTAAGTCATGCCAAACGGTCTTTACAACGTAAACGCTATAAAGACGTCCTTAAACCCACCTAGAAATGGTGTGACATTAACCCAAACACCTGGGAATCTGAGGCTCTATCACGTTCTAAATGGCGATCGTTTACTCAAAACGGCACAGAGTCATTCGAAGTCAACAGACTAACAACAGTAGCCCAAAAGCGTGAGGCTAGGATGATTAGAGCCATGGGAAATCTATATAATCCGCCTTCACCACATTCAGGTTATACGTGTTCGTATTGTGGGAAAACGGACTGATAACTAGTGACTAGCCATCTACAGACACACACCAAATAACACTGACAATCCATGGAAAGATTATCCTCGCTACTAGGGATTGCCGATGATAGTTTATTCTATGCACCAAGGTCGAGCATGTAATCATTGGAACCAATCATTGGACGGGAATAAATGGTTAGTGTCAATCTCGTTATTCATTAGAGTTAAGATTATTAGTATACGTAGTTAATCTTAGGATCTTTAGTAGAAAATAATTAGGGTTAGTTATGGATAATACGTATGGTTAGAGTTAAGTTTTCAATGTTTTCGCATTCGACCGCCCTCTGTAGGTTAGTGTTTTATTATGTTGGTGTTCGCATATTCTTATAGTCACTCTGCCGCATGGAACTTCGTTCCCCGAGTAGATGACCTTATGCAAGATTCATTAAGTGCAATACCCTTTGAAGCATTTTCCAAAATATGTTAAAGTTGAAACCCGGATGACGCATAGGTCTAGACATGTTCACAACGACACTTCGGCTTTAGCAACACAAAACATGCAGGGCACTAGGCCATATTTGTTGTGTAGTATCACAACTCTGGTAATAATTACTTTGTTATTTTGTGGGGACGTTTCGCACTAAAGTATTGTCGTTTGACATTTGATATGTCTTGTCAATAGTTCTCTTGAAATATAATAAGTAGAATATTGATCTGTGACGCATCTTGTTATCGTTTCTCTTGAGATAACATAACTTTGAGTCATTAACTACGCCCAGTGATGAAGCATTGTTACAAGTGAGCTCATTGTCCTGTCAACACCACGTTTACTCTTTACCCGGTGCACCGTACTCGACGTGTCACAGGGACTTTCCGTCACAGTCATAACGACAAGTGTTGCTAACAACTATTAATACCATTTCGTTATTATGTTCTCAATCAAAATCTATAATTAGCCATTAGTTAAGTATTATGCTCTATCTCTGTTGACACACTTGTTATGGTGTAGGAGAGCCAGTGAACAAATCCTCAAGTTCTGGTCAACAAACGACCAGAATATTGTAGTCATTTAGCCAATTACTTAATAATTGTTATATATTACTGTTATATTATTTCACTTATATATTACAGTTATATATTACAATTATCTGCAAAATAATAAAATAATGTAGTAATTTGCCAGCGATATATTCTGAAATAAACTTAATATTTGATTGCTTACATACATACGATGCATACATATATGCAACTGCATACATACATACATACATAAATACATACATACATACATGCATACATACATACATACATACATACATACACGCGTACACGCATACACGCATACACGCATACACGCACACACGCGCAGACACTCACTCACGCAGACACGTACACACACACACACACACACACACACACACACACACACACACACACACACATACACACACATTAACACACATACACGCCCGTACCCTCTCACGGTCACACGCATGCACGCATACAATACATACATATACATATGTAATTAACGGCCTACCTGGCATGCATGTCAGCCAGCCAACCTGCCTGCCTTTAGCGTCCTACAGTTAAGCTCGATTTCAGTCACGTACATGTAATGTATATTTCCGAACGTCACTTTACAATGGAGGACAACGAAGTCTACTGCATGGGCAACTTGACACACGTAATATTCCTGGTGGAACCACTATATGAAACGTAGATTTCATCTACCGCCCACTTGCCGTCATAGAGTTTGTCTGCAAGCATTCTCCGTTTCAGTGAATTCGGCTCAATATTAACGATCAAACCAAATTTCTAGAATCTCGGCAAATCATTGGTTAAGACAGCGACTGTACTAATACAAATTTAGCAAAGATAGACTGGAATAATACACTGAAGAATAAGACAGCAACAGAATGCTGGAATATCTTAAAGAATGAAATAGAGTGCATCGTAGATAAATTTGTTCCCTTCAAAAACAAGGGAAACGGACCAGAAAGAAATACTTATCGAAAGAAGCCATTAGAAAAATTAAGTATAAACAAATGATGTGGAAGTCATATAGACGTACCGGAAATGACGAAGACTACAACATTTATAAAGAAGCACTAAACCAAGCTACAGCTGAAAATTAGAAATTCAAAGAGAAGCTATGAACATAAATTAGCTTGTAATATAAAACATGACGGCAAGAATTTGTATGCGTATGTTCGAAGCAAACAGAAAGTTCAGGATAAGGTCGGTCCTCTAGAAGATAGTGCTGGAAATATAATATCAGAAGGATTCTTAATGGCAGAAGACCTAAATGAGTATTTTAGTTCAGTGTTTACCAGAGAAGACACTAGTTCACTGCCAGTACCAGAGGCTAAGTTCAAGGGGGCAGAATCAGACTATTTAAGACAGTTAATTGTAACCCCAGAAATGGTAGCTAAGAAAATTAGGGCTATTAAGGAAAATAAATCACCTGGAGTGGATGGTATTCCACCCAAACTACTAGTGGAAATTGTAGAACAAATTAGCATACCGCTTGCAACAGTTTTCAACTTGTCATTAGAAGAGGGAGTGGTTCCTTTAGAATGGAAAGAAGCAAACATTATACCGTTATTTAAAAAAGGTTCGAGAAACAAGTCAGAGAACTATAGACCAGTGAGTTTAACATCAGTGATTTGTAAATTATTAGAAAGAATAATTAAAGATCACATGGTGGATTTTCTTGTTAAACATAACTTGATAAACCCATCTCAACATGGGTTTCTAAAAGCGAGGTCATGCTTAACAAATATGTTGTTTTTTGGAAGATATCACTAAGTGGGTAGATGATGGATCACCAGTAGATATAATCTACTTAGATTTTTAAAAAGCTTTCGACAAAGTGCCACATCAGAGATTACTGCTTAAACTAAAAGCCCATGGCATAGGAAATGGTATAATTAACTGGATAGAAAAATGGCTGATTGACAGAAGACAACGGGTAGTTGTTGATGGGGAGGCTTCAAACTGGAAATCAGTTTTGAGTGGGGTTCCACAGGGATCAGTACTGGGACCGATATTATTCTTAATATATACAAACGATTTGGACGATGATATAGCTAGCAAGGTGTTGAAATTTGCAGATGATACAAAAGTGTTTAGAAGGATTAAAAGTGATGGGGATAGACAGCATTTACAAGATGATCTTGACAGGTTGATCAAATGGTCTGAAAAGTGGCAAATGTTGTTCAATTTTGGGAAATGTAAATGCCTTCACACAGGACATGGGAACGAATATGTAGAATATACAATGGGGGGAACTGTACTAAGTACTACTGTAAAAGAAAAAGACTTAGGGCTGACAATTAGTGCTGACATGAAGGTTTCAGAGCAGTGTGGAATTGCAGCTTCAAAGGGAAATCAAATCCTTGGATTGATTAGGCGAAATATAGCATATAAAGAAAAAGAACTAATAATACCGCTGTACAAAACAATAGTTAGGCCTCATTTAGAATATTGTATACAAGCGTGGAGGCCATACCGCAAGAAGGACATAGATATGCTAGAAAGAGTACAGAAGAGAGCGACTAAAATGATACCAAAACTGAGGGATCTTAGTTATGAAAAACGCCTAAAAGAATGTGGTTTAACAACACTAGAGACCAGGAGACTGAGAGGAGATCAGATAGAAGTGTTTAAAATATTGAATGGTTATGAAAATATTGATAGAAATATGTTTTTTTCAGTTAAGAAAGATAGAAAGTCTAGAAGACATGAAGTTACATTAGTAAAGGAGCAGTGTAGATTAGACGTGAGAAAGTTCTCATTGTCACAAAGGACTGTGAATGAATGGAACAGATTATCTGATGATTGTGTGGGTGCTAGTAGTGTGAATATGTTTAAAAATAAAATCGACACATACCTCAGAAGGGCTGGATATATGTAGATAAAAGGGTTGGACTCTCGATAAGCCAAAGGGCTTCCTTGTCCACCTGCCATCTAGAGTTAATTCTCTGGATGGCAATCTTGTTAAATCTTGTTAAACAAGTAGGGGAAGGTTCGGTAATGTGAGCCACCAAATAATATGGGCCACTTCCATAACTCTGAAATGGTACACCAAATGTTGTCATCTAGCGATTACTTACTGAGTTAAGGAAGGTTGCGGAGCACGCCATCAAAATGTGTAATAGTAAGACAACGAAACTTAGAAGTATTTACGTGAATAACGGTTTACAACACTTCTTATGATTTCCGCTTGGTGAATGAATGCATCTGCTGTAGATCATACATATGTAATCTACACCAACATGAATGGCTTTATACGAGTTTATTATTGTGTCAACCTGTGCCATGGGCGATAATATAAGCACATAGAGTAAATGTCCCGGCTGTAGGAAGAAGGGAACTGGATTACCTTCTGGGCAGTATGAGCCACATGCAGATCATTTAATATGAGCATATGCTCATGTTACCATTGGTGGTTCATATTAAAGAATAATATTGGTGTATTTTATTTAAAATATTTTTAACACGATATGTTATCTTTTAATGTAATGGAGATGTATGTAATTCTCATAAAATTTGGCATTATAGTCGATGTGTATGCAATGAATGTAAATGAGTCGGTGGCATGTATCGCATAGTTGGGTCATTCCGTGTGAATCCAACCAAATTTGACATTTGATGCACTGACCTCTTCATTTTTTGAATAAATTATTTAGATGTCAGCCCTTAGTGAGATATGCGAGTAACCACCAAAATTTGAGTGGCCTACCTCCGATAGAGGTACTCAGTTTAAGATGTAGGACTTTGCCGTTTTGTGATGACATTTAAAAAACCATAATTATCCATATTGTACAAATTAATAATAAATAATTAAATAATCTTGAATTAATCAACCTACATCAAAACAAATTTTTTTTGGAGGAATTATTCTATGCAGTGTGTATATTACATATAACCATTGTTATAACATACATGCAGCTGATGGTTAATTTGCATTAATTAAGCTGATAAAATATCATGAGAGAAGAGAATAATGCCACAAAATTGTATTGGTGCAAATTGATTAGTTTATGAGCTATTAACTTATGAAACCATGTATAATTGTATTTATGTTAAAGTTATTAATATTTCACAAGTCAATATCAGAGCAGTTTGCTCCATGTTGATGTTGTGTTTCGCTACAAATTGGGGAGACCAGGAGACTGAGAGGAGATCAGATAGAAGTGTTTAAAATATTGAATGGTTATGAAAATATTGATAGAAATATGTTTTTTTCAGTTAAGAAAGATAAAAAGTCTAGAAGACATGAAGTTACATTAGTAAAGGAGCAGTGTAGATTAGACGTGAGAAAGTTCTCATTGTCACAAAGGACTGTGAATGAATGGAACAGATTATCTGATGATTGTGTGGGTGCTAGTAGTGTGAATATGTTTAAAAATAAAATCGACACATACCTCAGAAGGGCTGGATATATGTAGATAAAAGGGTTGGACTCTCGATAAGCCAAAGGGCTTCCTTGTCCACCTGCCATCTAGAGTTAATTCTCTGGATGGCAATCTTGTTAAATCTTGTTAAACAAGTAGGGGAAGGTTCGGTAATGTGAGCCACCAAATAATATGGGCCACTTCCATAACTCTGAAATGGTACACCAAATGTTGTCATCTAGCGATTACTTACTGAGTTAAGGAAGGTTGCGGAGCACGCCATCAAAATGTGTAATGGTAAGACGACGAAACTTAGAAGTATTTACGTGAATAACGGTTTACAACACTTCTTATGATTTCCGCCTGGTGAATGAATGCATCTGCTGTAGATCATACATATGTAATCTACACCAACATGAATGGCTTTATACGAGTTTATTATTGTGTCAAACTGTGCCATGGGCGATAATATAAGCACATAGAGTAAATGTCCCGGCTGTAGGAAGAAGGGAACTGGATTACCTTCTGGGCAGTATGAGCCACATGCAGATCATTTAATATGAGCATATGCTCATGTTACCATTGGTGGTTCATATTAAAGAATAATATTGGTGTATTTTATTTAAAATATTTTTAACACGATATGTTATCTTTTAATGTAATGGAGATGTATGTAATTCTCATAAAATTTGGCATTATAGTCGATGTGTATGCAATGAATGTAAATGAGTCGGTGGCATGTATCGCATAGTTGGGTCATTCCGTGTGAATCCAACCAAATTTGACATTTGATGCACTGACCTCTTCATTTTTTGAATAAATTATTTAGATGTGAGCCCTTAGTGAGATATGCGAGTAACCACCAAAATTTGAGTGGCCTACCTCCGATAGAGGTACTCAGTTTAAGATGTAGGACTTTGCCGTTTTGTGATGACATTTAAAAAACCATAATTATCCATATTGTACAAATTAATAATAAATAATTAAATAATCTTGAATTAATCAACCTACATCAAAACAAATTTTTTTTGGAGGAATTATTCTATGCAGTGTGTATATTACATATAACCATTGTTATAACATACATGCAGCTGATGGTTAATTTGCATTAATTAAGCTGATAAAATATCATGAGAGAAGAGAATAATGCCACAAAATTGTATTGATGCAAATTGATTAGTTTATGAGCTATTAACTTATGAAACCATGTATAATTGTATTTATGTTAAAGTTATTAATATTTCACAAGTCAATATCAGAGCAGTTTGCTCCATGTTGATGTTGTGTTTCGCTACAAATTGGGGTTATATGAATACAACAAAATATCCAAACAATTACTGTATAAATGATTAGTGTTGTTGGTTAAACATGTGCTAGATAAGAGTTCTTGTCAACACTTCCTTAAGGATAATTATGTGGAATGTGCCTAGCGATAGGTAGATCTATGTGATTGTCTCCAAACGTTCAACGTCTTTGTGTTGCATTTACGGTACCAATGAGGATATGCTTTCATGATTCTCATTTTAATTGTCTCCTTGTGGAAACACTTTCTGTGTTTGTATTGTCAATGAACAGTGAAGTGTTTCACTTGTTAACTGACCATTAAGTTTATGTATGACACTGTTATCATAGTTCTTCGTGTCTATGTTTGTAGGAGGTAACCGAAGTGTTAAATAAATATGTTAAGATTGTTCAAAGGTTCGGTTTGGTAGTGTATGTGAGTGTGTGTGTGTGTGCGTGCATGCGTGTGTGCGTGCATGAGTACGTGCGTGCATACATGACTCTTGCATTGGCAGAGGCTATTACCTTGGTGTCTCTGGGTCCATCTTGGGTAATATGATCACGTATGCCCATATCATCCATGGGTCATGCTCATATTTCCAAAGCTTGATTTAATTTGAGCCATTTTGGGGAAAATTTTCTTCTCGTCCTCATTAAAAAAATGTAAACAACTAACACAGTAATGCACACAGCAGTCGGCTACCACGATATCTTTACGTCAACTTTACACCCAGCAAATATATAGTCACACTGCTTCAGAATATCAGTGTGAGAAGTGGCTCATATTACCGAACTTTCCCCTATTAATTCGCGCTTAATTAGATCGATTTACGAAGGTTCATGAAGGCCTACGCTGTATACCCTCGTAGACGACCCTGTATCCCTGGTGGATGACCCTGTACTCCCTGGTGAACGATCCTGTAGCCCCTGGTGGACGACCCTGTAGTCCCAGATGGACGACTCTGCATCCCCTGGTGGACGACCCTGTAGTCCCGAATGGACGACCCTCTGGTCCCTGTTGAACGACCATGTAGACCCTGGTGGACGGCCCTGTCGACCCTAACGGGCGACCCTGTAGCCTCTGGTAGACGACCCTTTAGCCCCTAGTAGATGACCCTGTAGCCCCAAATGGATGACCCTCTGGTCCGTGTTAGACGACCCTGTAGCTCCTGGTGGACGACCATGTAGCCCCTGGTGGACGACCCTGTAGCCTTTAATGGATGACCCTGTAGCCCCTAATGGACGACCATGCAGTCCTTGGTGGACGACCCTCTAGCCCCTGGTGGACGACCCTGTTGTCCATGGTGGACGACCCTGTAGCCCCTAAAGGATGACCCTGGAGCCCCTAGTGGACGACCCAGTAGCCCCTAGTGGACCACCCTGTATCCCTTAATGGATGACCCTGTAGCCCCTAATGAACGACCCTGTAGCCCCTGGTGGACGACTCTGTTGTCCACGATGGAAGACCCTGTAGCCCCTAATGGATGTCCCTGGAGCCCCTAATGGACTACCCTGTAGTCCCTGGTGGACGACCCTGTAGTCCCTGATGGACAACCCTGTAGTCCCTGGAGGACAACCCTGTAATCCCTGAAAGACGTTGTCGGATGAATAGAGCAACAGGGATCGGAAGCCGACAGAAGCACAATGAATGGCAGAAGGACGACGAATGGCATTACTGCGGGTGTGACAATACATAGAAATATCAATGCATCGCGATACACCACGTGACCACGTGATCGGAACAGTTCTGCAATAGTAATACAGCCATCGCAATCAGCCTTATTGTGTTATTGAATTTTGAATAAATTGAACTTTTGGGACGAACGTATGCGCAGAAGAAATGGGGCGTGCGTTTGTGAAGTATGGGGGAGAGAAACAAAACTGTTGACCAGAAGTAGCCAGATGATAATTGCCTGCTTGAAAGATTTACATCTATGTTTAGGTCCTAAAACGTTGTGGATGTTGTGGCAAGATGGTGCAACCATCGGCCTTGTAAACATCGCAAATCAACGGCTGAAGGAGTTTACACGTGACACCCGATACCATGCAATACACGTAGTATAAATATGAGCTCTTTTCTAAACAAACGTAAATAGATACGTGCATTCGTGCACGCAGGCGCACACGCACGCACTATATATTGACTATAATGTATTCAAACTAACTGGACTACTTTCCGTTAGTATGTTTGGCGTGCATCCACCGTCGACGAGCAATATTGTACAGGTGTAAATCTTTAAAATAAAGACAATTTGCTTTGTGTCTGTTGATTCTGAGATCTGCTGACCTGTTTTTACACCATGCCTATCATTACCATGCAAGCTTAATGAAGGACAAAAACATCATAAAAATATTTCCCCAGATGTTAGGAACATTTGGAGATCGATCCGTGTCCGCAATGCGGACCTCGCAACATTATCATGTTGACGAACGTCGATATCATTGCGATCGCTACTTGCACGCCAAATATTGATTAATTGAACGGAATGAAATGCCGAGCAACAGTAGGTACTGTCCAGCGCGCGTGGACAGTCACGTGGTGCACCGATCTAAAGATGTTGCCGTCGCTCAAGTGCGAACCGGGTCACCTCCTGGAGGGGGCCCGCTAATTTGACTAAAACGAACCCCCTTCGTTGTAATAGCAGTTTTCGATGTTTAAATAAGCCTGATCGGTTATATAATGAGAAGGCCCGTTTCCATCCGTCATAAACCACGGAGACGATGCTAATTACATG
Organism: Paraescarpia echinospica; assembly: GCA_020002185.1. Lineage (NCBI taxonomy): Eukaryota > Metazoa > Annelida > Polychaeta > Sabellida > Siboglinidae > Paraescarpia > Paraescarpia echinospica. The sequence goes on from CM034534.1 coordinate 72,364,972, forward strand.
ACGACATTTCTATGAATGCCTAATAACCATGTAGGACCAGAGTACGGTATCGATTGAATAAGCCGCCGTGTGGGGAAGGTATGAAACGGAACATTTAGAAATGTTTGTTCCTTGGCGCCTACTTTATGTACTGAGATAGTAAACTTTTAGTTCGCTCTTTTTATTGAATCCGACTTCTATACTAATGTTTGATTATCATATGCAAATTAGACAGTGCCTCTGTCTGCACAATCGGGTCCCGTTGTATCCGTCATTGTATGGCAAATTGAGTTTCGTGTGCCATTAACATGGGACACAGTTAAAATAAAATGATATTGACCAGGGGCCGACAACCTTTTTGAATGGAAAGCCAAACAGATGACTTGAACTAAGTCAGTGGGCCACACATGTATTATTGAATATTGATGATTGTTAGCCTAAGCCTAGTGGGAACTGGTGTTACGTTTGAAATCTGAATATAAGCAATCTTTTTTATATGCATTGACCTTTAACTTACAAATTATTACTAGTTGCTAGTAAGTTTTATTATTTCCATCAAACATATACATCTAAGTGTAAACAACTCTTGGTCGTCACTATTAAAAAACATCCAATATTCAGCCATATTTGTCCAGTGTTTTCAGTATACAAATTACCAGTTTAACGCTTGGTGCAGTTGTTGCGTCACCAAACAAACTGGCGATGAGTTTAGCGTGTTTGATCAGATCAGGACGTCCGTCGAGAGCTTTCAAGAACTTCAGCTCATTGCATTTGCACAGGGATTTGTTGATGAAATTGAATACCGAAAGTGGACCACAACTGACAGATCAACGTTAGAATGATGAATTCATTCAAAGTTTCGTTGACCATCTCCGGCATCTCATCCTTCATGATTCCATTGTGAAAGTACAAACATCGTACCACCAAGACATGCGAGACAACAGCTGGGTGAAAAGGAGGTATTTGTTGTGGGTGATCTTGCCGAGAACTTCACGTTTGGAATGCAATATGGGGTCCATTGATATCACTGAAACAATGCTCAAGCTACCACCCACTCTTTTGTTTGTTACTGGTTGGAGAACGAAGTGTAAAAGCATGTGTCATACGTTGCTGTCTTTGAGTGTCTGACACATGACACCATTACAGTCCACCTGTTTCAATGACATCTCCTGAGGTTCCTCGAGGAGATGTTTGGAGATAAACCAAAGAAAGCATTCTATTTCTCAGATGGTTGTGCAGACCAATACAAGAACTGTAAGAACTTCATGAACTTGTGCCACCATTCTGTGGACTTTGGAGTTGAAGATGAATGACATTGTTTTGCCACTTCACACGGCAAGGGGCCATGCAATGGTGTTGGGGGCTTACTGAAGAGGATGGCAACAAAAGCTCTTCTACAGAGGCCTTATCAAGACCAGATCCAGACACCTCACTCACCAGCTGTATTACTTTGCAAAGCAAAATATTCCGCCCTTAAATGTTGAATACCGTGGGAGATTGGGAAACTGAGGAGAAACTGCTTGAGCGCCGCTTTGCAAAGATGTGGACAGTGTCCGTCGCACAGTTGCGTTGCTTCCGTCCTGTGTCGTTGCTCTCATTAAATGTAAGTCAATTGTCAACAACCACACAAACCCGACAAGAAACTGTGATAGCTGAAGAAGATGCCATCAGGCTTGAATAGGTGAAGGATTATGTCACAGTTCAGTATGATGGGTGGTGGTGGCTTGGAATGGTCACGTCCCTGCATAAGAAAGAACATTTTTATATACTAAAAAACGACAGTGCTTTTAACGTTTTATAATGAATAAAGTATTCAAATGGGCACGATCAAACGTTCACTGATTCTTCCTAAATATGTATGTTTCAACATAAAAATCGGGGGTTACATGTGTTTGTTAGGTCAAGTCAAAGGTCATACAATGGACTCCACTTCTTCCGGTGTGGAGTTTGCTTTACAGCCCGGCGCCACGCAGCTTAAGTGCATCAGTTTGTTTGAATTCTCTACCTTCATTTACCTAGGCCTACAGTTAATTACCCTCTACCAGCTTATCTAATTAATAAGTTATTAAACAATCCGATGCCTCTATAGAAGGGTTACTCTTAAATTTGCGGGAATCTCTCTCACACACACACACACACACACACACACACACACACACACACACACACACACACACACACACACACACACACACACTCTCTCTCTCTCTCTCTCTCTCTCTCTCTCTCTCTCTCTCTCCCTCTCTCTGGAAATGTATTTGGCAGTGAAACATTGCAGTTTGTAAAACAGCAAACTTTGCGAAGTAATCTGCTGTCATTTTTCTTACCATATCACACATGGGTACATTATTACATGGCTATCGTTTGTATAAATATTAATACGCGTCGTGCATGTGTGAGTTTTATAAGCGATGGTGATATTTGATTTTGACTAAACTTGTTCATCATATCGATGACAGAAGAAGTTTCCGATTTTTCTCAGATCCAGTTTTCGTATAATCACACACAACGTATACATGGCCACCTAACGGAAATCAACTTTTTGGGAGCCTCTGGGTTGGGTCCAGTTGGAGGTTTTGTGAAGCCTGCGCACCCCGCAAAATTAAATCAACGACACTACGACCCTGGTAACGATAATAATAAGGTAACTTCTCTTGTCCCAAAATCCTTGGAAACAAATCAGAGAGGCATCAAGACAAAATATACATTTATGGCAAATCAAGCATTTCAGGCAAATTAGTCATTACATATGTGTAATAAATATTCACCGTATGGTGGCAGTCCATGAATTTACAAATTAGATTTGTATGTTTATTATTTTTAGGATACTACATGTTAGTCATCGTGACATGAAACTTCCGTCATATATTATGTTCTTAGTCATTCCTTATTATTCATCGACAACAAGTACAACCACGTGACATGTGTACAAACAGGCAGACGCAGATACGCCGTAAACAACCGACGTGTAAATGAGTCTATTATATAAGTACGGCGTTTATTTATCAGTGGACGGTGTTTATTTATCATCGCACATAGCTCCGCACGCTTCGTTGAGTAAGCATAACATGTGACGGATACCAGGAAAATAATGATATGTCACCCGGAGCTTCGTGCTACTGGTAGTTAACGTTGTCACCAGCATTTGGACAACTGTTCTTATCTAAGCCGAGACTGCGTCGATGAAAGATTCTATCACGATGTCGGCGAATGACAACAGACAGAGCCGTTGTTGTACATTTAAATGTATTATCTTGCTTCGAAAACAGTCGCATATCGCGAGTAGGACCGCAATACGAGCATATTGACAGTCTGGGTCATCTGGTAGGTGATTATAAGAAGAGACACTTTTAACGAAGTACCTTTGCGGTGCATAAATACAAAACACTTGAGATTCAGCCCTCGCTTAGACCGACCTGTTTTAGTGTGTCAGTTGCTCGACCGAGCTGAGTAATACAAGTAAGGCATGGTGTGTGTGTGTGTGTGTGTGTGTGAGCGTGCGTGCGTGCGTGCGCGCGTGCGTGCGCGCGCGCACGTGTATGTGTGTAACTCTGTTACTGTTCTTCTGTCAGCGCCACTGTCTCCAGACCAGATAGGCATTCCGATGTAATACAGTCTCTCAGGACCTTTATACCTTATTCGATTGTTCCTGTCCATCGTGACTCCCTCTACCTTTCTCCAAGCAATCGCCCCTGCTTGTATTCGACGTCGCACCTCTAACTCCGTATGCCCATCCACCATAACCATTCCTCTAACGTACATAAAAAAGTATTTCACTTGCTTGATTTCCTTCTGAAATTATTCAGCAACGTAATCAAAGTGGACAATTGACTATACGGTGACACCGTTCTAGCGACGTGTCGAGCAGTGAGTGTAGCGGTCACGGTGACATCAAGTGATTGCACAAACACCGGCCGACCCGCCAACACCGCATGGGGGGTGCTGGGTCGGATTCCGGATGGGAGGTTCGACTCTGTGCGCAAACAGAGAATTACAAAGGCAAACTATATTCAGTCCACCGTGTTGTGACGTTTGCAAAAGTCGGTCAGGCCACTTCCGAATGTAGCGCCATCATGGCAGATCCATTGAGAGTATAGTCGGGGGAAGGTAAAACCTATAATTGCACTCCCTTGAGGCTTGCCAAAACTCCTCCGCTAGGCGCTGGAACGAAATAAATATTGAATGGGCTGAACCGACGCTTCAGCACAACTCCGCTGTCGGATCATGACAATCGTAAGACAAGGGTGGGGATAGGAGAGGGGTGGAGGTAGGGGAGGGGTGACGTTGAAATATGTTTGCGGCTACGTACCAAATTTGTGTAAGCTCACCAAAAACCTCCAAGTGTACCCCTTTTGATTGTGACCCGCCAATAAAGGTCTAGAGGGGCACGTAGCGGGACCACATTCCAAAAGTCTAGGGGGCGCGTGTCCCTCATGCCCCCTGGATCCGTCTATGCACCAACTGACTCGCAAGTGAGGCTAAAGCACCAGTAAGTATCTGTCTTGGGCCGAATAGGGTGTGCGTTTGAGCTGTCATACCGTTGCAGCGACCGGGCTGGTGCGTTGTGTAGGAGACGTGTACACCCATGGTACGGACACATCAGACGTATTCTGGATATTAACGAAGACTTGCCAGAAACGTAGGCACTTGTTCGTGACAAGCTGGCTTGCGACAATAGTACGAATCAGTTCAAAAATGGCGTATACTCGTAACTGGGCTTCTCAGCAGTTTGTTGCTTTGCATTAAGAGTTTGCGGACATTTACTAATCTGAACGTTATCGTTTTGATCAACCGTTATAAGGGTATCAGTATACAGTGTACGTTTCAAACACAAACTATCTTAACACCGAACTACTTCTGTGTTGTATAAACCAGTAATAATGGTTTGTGTCCGTTACCTTTTTTTGTTACTTTCTCTCCTACAACTGCTTCCAAAACCACTCATCGGTTTTTTTATTATAAATTGTAGTGGCGCAACATGTTACATAGAAAACATACATTTCCAAAGGAGCCATGATTCAATGTCCCGGTTCAGTACGACAGCGTGCACAATTACTTGTACCTGAAAGATGATTCTGTAAAAATTCCAGGTGATCATGTTGGACTAAGAGGCCATACATTTATCATAAAGCCGGACTAACTTGCATATCTTTTGGTAAGATCATTCAGCTGAACCTCTCACAAGGCGCCGTATCCGGAGGCTTGGGGGGCTTTAGGGCTGCATTTGGAATGTTTTTGTTGAGCTTCAAGGCGGGTGCAGTTTGAGATATTGGTGAGCGTCAACGAGGGGAGGTGCATTTTTAAGGTTTTGGTGAGCGTCACCCCTGCAATATTCATGACGTTCTGCCGCGTGTGATGAATGTGTATGGTGTGGTGTGGTGTGGTGTGGTGTGTGTGTGTGTGTGTGTGTGTGTGTGTGTGTGTGTGTGTGTGTGTGTGTGTGTGTGTGTGTGTGTGTGTGTGTGGTGAATATGCTAACAGGTTGCCAGGTCCGTTCGCAAATCAGTTTTACCAAAATGATGTTCAGACTGTTGATGTCTCCATTGTTATCCAAAGTATAAAAGCAACTTGAAGAGAAAGAAGACCGGTTTTTTGTTGATGATACCTTGCCACACATGCTTTGTATGGAAGAGGCCATCCTTGGATATTCTTCCGGTACATTGTGAGAAAAATGCATGGGAAATGATACTTATATACCAAAACACAGAAAATAATGGATCTTGTTGATGGTGTGATGTGATTGCTCTAGCTGTGAAAAGCCTCGCATGTCAAATGTTATCAAAAAGAAGCAACTTAAACCGTGCACAGATGCTATTACGGGCAGCGTTCGACATAACTGCGGGCCCGCGGTCCGGGGCCCCAAAATCGCGCGTGTGTGTGTGTGGTGTGTGTGGTGTGTGGTGTGGTGTGGTGTGTGTGTGTGTGTGTGTGTGTGTGTGTGTGTGTGTGTGTGTGTGTGTGTGTGTGTGTGTGTGTGTGTGTGTGTGTGTGTGTGTGTGTGGTGTGTGTGTGGTTAACCAAGTAAGTAAAACAATATACCCAGTGACTGTTACGTGAACACAATATACAACATGAGGAACTCAGGCCTCAGAAGAACTCAGATATTGCAACACGCAAACACTTTTGAAGTAACACCATTGACAACACACAAAAACATTTTTTTTACCCAAACAAACTGTGTAGGGCAATCGAAATACTCCATAATTTGAGGCACGATGGGAACCGCAAGGTGTGGACGGTGGGGGTGCAGGTGGGTTTTTTTGATGAGCCCCGAAGGGCTGCGGTTGTGGCGGGACATCGTATATATGGATGTGTATTTTATGACACGTTTGGTTAACCAATAATAGTAGGCAATTACAATAAATACGAAAAACCTTTGCTACGGCCCGGCATGGTACTGTTGTTCACACTGTCCGACCCGAATAAAGCAACACTTCAAACACCAGCTTATTGACTAACCATGGAAGATGAGTTTACGAAAATAACGGCTTACATGTAAGTAGAAGTCCCACTCAGATGACGCGGGTCTCGGCTGCTTTGAAGTGAACAAGTACACTGTGTGACGGGCTCAGGTTGAGTCATCGACTTCTGACTAAAGTAGGGCCAGTTAACAAGTTATACACTGTTAGGGTTACGTGTTAATGTAAATGAAGATATGTTGTGTTACAAGCAATATTTGCAAACGTTTTCGTCCCGGCATTTCTTCTTTTTCACGGCCTTCCAATGAAAACAACTATACATTATATACAGTGAATGAGCAACGCTATGCACGCTAGCGCTTGCTTAAGAACCATCAACAGTTTAATAACCAACACTAGCTTCACGTCGTCGTTCAAAAATAAAAGGTTCATTCTTGGCATAAATGAAGAAAGGCTAATATGTACATTAATGTTGGACTGTGATATTTTGACCAGAGATCTAGTAGAGCTACAAAACAATGATTATGTTTAAAGGATGTGTGTGGGGAGGCGCGTGCGCAGTCAGGACGCCCCAAGGCGTATACTTTAGAACAACAATGCAACCCTTAGCATTTGGTACGGGTTTGCCTTTGCAAATTATGTGCAAATTAGCGGTTTGCGGTTGTTTTCTGGAAGGCCGCGGCGGGTGTAATAAAGGTAAACAACCGGGCACTCACCGCCGACCAACCCGCGATCTGCAGCTAATACATCAACACATACAGCCAGCCACCTGTACACGCGCACCTGTCGTTGTCATAACTGCGCACATGTGGAATAATTATGATAGAGATTTTTGGTAAAAATGACGCATGGGTCAACGTGCACGTTTTCCCGATCAACAAACCCTGTTTTGCGACACGTGTGAACCATCTCACTGGTGGCTGTCAGTCAACAACCCGTGCCGTATATTGTACGAGGCAGTCTTGGCGAAGTGGTTATTTAACGTTCTGGCTAAAGCTTTGTCTAGCAGGAGTAATGTTTTAACACACACACACACACACACACACGCACGCACGCACGCACGCACACACACACACACAGACACACACATACACGCACACAAACCACGCACACACACGCACACGTACACACACACACCACACACACACACACACACACACACACACACATACTACACCACACACCACACACACACACATTACCCACACCACTACACACACACACACACACACACACACACTACTTTTCACCACACACACTCCATTACACACTCCATACACACACACACATACTTACATATTACTAATTTTCATATATTATTATTATTATTACACACATAATATATACTATTACATATTACATTTTATGCATACTCATATTACATACATTCTCATACTACATATAATTTTTACATATACATACACATATTATTATTATTAATTTCATATTAATTATTATTATTACTATTAATTATACATAATTTCATATTGTTTACTTACACATAATTTTACATTTTTTATATTACATACCTATGCATAATTACATTACATTACAACATACATACACATACATATTATTACATATTATATATTACATATTATTACATACATATTATTATTATTATTATTAACACTCATATTACTGCACATTATTATTACCTACATACCATTACACCTATTACACACAAACCACACACACACACCACACACACACCACACACACCACACACACACACACACACACACACACACCACACACACCACACACACACACACACACACACACACACACACACACACTACACAACACACACACCACACACACACCACACCACACACACACCACACACACCACACACACACACAAATGTTGAGCTCGCCCTATCCTTTATCATGGCGAGCGGCGGTGTGGCTTGTTGTTTCAGATTGTACATGAAATTGCAATTGCGGCATTTAATATTTTTTATATCACCGTAAAAATAATAATGTTATCTACAACTTTGTCCCTGGATGTACCAAGGAATTGTGTTAATTTTTTGAGTTATTGCCGTTTGAACATCGCGAATGCTCAACCTTGCATTATATCCGTTAAGCATTCGAGATGTTCAAATGGCAATAACTCAAAAACTAAAATTAAATCATGGTACATCCAGCGGCATATTTGTAGATACGATTATTATCTTTACGATTATATAAACAAATATTAAATCCCATTGCAAGGTTGAGTATTCGCAATCTTCAAACGCGGTATGCACCCATCGAAAGAGAAGCTTTAGCTGTGGAGTTTGTCTGTGAAAGATTTCACCAATACGTGTTCGGACAGAAAATGGAAATGGAGACCGACCACATGCCACTCGTTGCGATTTTCTTGAAAGCGCTGAATGACTGTTCACCACGAATACAACGAATTCGACTGAGGTTGCAGAAGTATGATCTCAGACTCGCATGTGTACCAGGAAAGTATATGTACACAGCGGACACATTGTCACGAGCGACTCAGCAAAACACACAAGTTGACCAGAAACAAGAGGAAGACACTCGTGCGAACATTTATGTCGATGCCATCGCAGTAGCACAAGTCCTGACGAGTATCGCAGAAGTACAGAAAGTGCAAACACTCGATTTTGAATCGGCGATAGAAGCGCGTGTACAAGGTGTGATGAGCTCAGTGTATGTGAGAGACAGGAAGAAAGAAGAAATCAAGAGAGAATATGATGTTGAGATGTGTGCTTTGAAAAGCACTATCATGTCAAGATGGCCGAGTGAACACAAAGATTGTCCAGTTTGCACACACTCATACTGAAAGTACAGGGATGAGATGACTGTTCAGGATGGCTTGATCCTGAAAGGAACCAGAATTGTGATTCCAAGAAAGATGAAGATGAGCATTCTGGAAAGACTACACACGGGTCATATCGGTCAAGAGAAATGTAAACGAAGAGCGAGATCAAGTGTTTTGGCCTGGTATCAACAAAGACATTGAAAAGATGGTGAGTCAGTGCAGTGACAGTCTAGAGCAGAGAGCCAGACATTGAGAAGATGGTGAGTCAGTGCAGTGACCGTATAGACCAGAGAGCCAGACATTGAGAAGATGGTGAGTCAGTGCAGTGACCGTCTAGACCAGAGAGCTAGACATTGAGAAGATGGTGAGTCAGTGCAGTGACCGTCTAGACCAGAGAGCCAGACATTGAGAAGATAGTGAGTCAGTGCAGTGACCTTCTAGACCAGAGAGCCAGACATTGAGAAGATGGTGAGTCAGTGCAGTGACCTTCTAGACCAGAGAGCCAGACATTGAGAAGATGGTGAGTCAGTGCAGTGACCGTCTAGACCAGAGAGCCAGACATTGAGAAGATGGTGAGTCAGTGCAGTGACCGCCCAGTGCAGTGACCTTCTAGACCAGAGAGCCAGACATTGAGAAGATGGTGAGTCAGTGCAGTGACCTTCTAGACCAGAGAGCCAGACATTGAGAAGATGGTGAGTCAGTGCAGTGACCGTCTAGACCAGAGAGCCAGACATTGAGAAGATGGTGAGTCAGTGCAGTGACCGTCTAGACCAGAGAGCCAGACATTGAGAAGATGGTGAGTTAGTGCAGTGACCGTCTAGACCAGAGAGCCAGACAGTGTCCAGAGCCACTGATTCCACATGAACTACCAACACAAGCGTGATCCAAAGTTGGATCAGACTTGTTCCAGTTGCATAACAAGGAGTATATTCTGATTGTTGAGTACCGCTCCAACTACTAAGATGTACCAGATCCTTAACCAGAGCACCAAATCGGTCACATAAGTTATGAACCACTTAAGAGTGAGAGTGCACGACTCGGAGAGAAAGTGACAGAACCGTGCTACTGTTCTTAAGCAAGTCGCGCCGAGATCGTATAAGGTCCAAACAGACCAATGTACATAAATTCTAAGAAATCGACGAGATCTAATGACAACAACAGAACAAGATATCGTGCAACCTGGAGAAACTGCTGAAACTGCAACAGAAGAACAAAAAGAGCAACACGAAGAAAGTGAACCTGAGCTGAATGCGCCGGGAAGTCCAGTTGTGTCTCCTGTGACTCCTGTGTCTCCTGCGGTGTACCGAAGATCTTCCAGGATTCACATACAATCTCAGAGACTTATAAAGACATGTAAAGGAGACAGGAAATGAGTTGCTCAAGATAGCTATCAAAATAACGTAGCTGTAACTCATCTGGAAACATGGATAGTCTACTCCATATGTTCCTAGATTACAATATCTTGTTGAATTATTACATTGCGAAAGATGCTTAGCGTAAAGAATATAATTCATTACATGAACATTTTATTTGTAATACGTACAATAATATTGTACACAAGTTAATTCATATGTTGAGCATGTGAACTGTACAAAGGACATGCAGATCCGAAGGCAGACATTTGAACGTGAAGAAAGAGTATCACAACATGAACAGTATATGTACACTGAATAAAAGTGCATATGAACATTGCAACGAACATTTTATTTTTTAGTAGGAAGATGTAGATATGTCGCTTACTAGTTCAATTTATATCGCGAGTACGACCGCGAGTACCGTTAATTTCGAAGCTTTGTTTTGGTTAAGACACGAGTGTAAGTGTCAAGAGCACATCGCAATAAATTCATTAAAACTTAATTGTTGACGTTTTACGAACATAATTACGAAGCATTACAATGCATACTATGTTTTGTCCTATACACTTGTTATTCTCGGACAGACTGTGTTAATCGAACAGCCGTTGAATACAAGCACATTCATCATCCGTCGGTAGTCAACATATACCGAGTACACGTGTAAATTCGCTACACCTTCTGGGAACATGCTACACATAAGCCTAAATCGCGGACGCACTATTTATGCGTCAATCTGGGCTGCGAACGAGTTTATCAAAGACAACCCTTGACATGTCGGTCCGTGTAAACAAAACCTGGATGCGGTTAGCGAATTCACTCCGCGGCCAGGTACGGGGCTGAGTCGATGCCTTCCGAGAACACGTGTTCTTTGCCAGGTGGGCCGGTCACCGCGGGCCGAGAACACGAAATCGTTGGACCATCACGTTGTTGACTGCGGCTCATCTCCTGACTGCGGGAATAATTCATGCACCGAGCAGATGACAATTGCTCCTGATGTTTTTATCTCGCCGATCCAGGGGCGATAACATCGCGGCTGTTGTCGGAGCTTTCGGGTAATTGCCGTTCGGCGCTTAAATTTTATTGCTGTGCTATGTTATGCTTGCCGCGAAGTAGGTTAGGGACCGTGCCGAACGATTGATCGCGGAATATATAGTTCTATTGTTCTCTATAAAGAATGACGTTGGATGTCACAAATTGAATCATATAAAGGTAAAGTTCTTATATAGCGCAGTATCCAGTCCTCAGGGCTGCTCAAAGCACTTTACACTTTACTCCGTGGGAAGCATTCAGCCACGCTGCAATTATTCGTACACAAATATCCACCAGTGTCAGGTTCTCATTCATACAGCTGAGTGAACTGAAACAACGTACAGTAAACGAACTCGCCTAAGGTTCGACACCGCAGCACAGGATTCAAACCTATATGTGTTAACGTTATAGAAAGCTTTATAGCTAGGCCTATACACGTTTAAGTTAAAACCATAAAACCTTCATAAACATTTATGTGCAGCTGCCATGAACAATGGTTAAATAATGTTGGAACAAATAAAAATTAACAACTTAATTTTATTATACCAAAAATATTACCATCGTTTGCATGCGTATAAAAGTATATACACTTATACATGTGTAGATAAACGTGTGCCTGCGTCTTTAAAAACAAACTTTACAAATGTTACATCAGGGCCGCCGTTACACTTAATCTCTTGCTAAGCCAATGGGCTTATGATTTCTTATCCATCTGCCTTCTGATTTTTCTTTGGCAATCACAATCTTGCATTGCATCGATCAAACCTATACAACCAATTGGACGTTTAGATTGTTTGCTTTCGCAGTATACAATGACATAAATAAATGCATGTTTTCTCCAAAGAAAAACCGAAGACATGTAAAAAAAGTTCTGTAAATAATTTCGTCCGAGTCGAAATGGCAAATGCTATATATATCTGACTTGTAAAAGTGCATACTGCACGCGTAAACTAACTAATGCAAGTGAGAAATGTTTAGCCACACATCGCCATATATTATTCGACAGTTCATACGGGCTACGCGCGCGTGTAATAATTAACTATTAATGTTAAGCTCTCAATCTGGCGTCCCGCATAAGGCCTTAACTCAAACTAATCGGACGTTAACCTTTGCTAGTCAATATCGATGACTTCCGACAGGTTATTGTGCTAAATGCACGTATGAACAATATGTAAGCACTTGGACGGCGTTACTACGAAAGTAGTTTCCCTTCGAGTGATGTCCCCCCAGAATCGTGCCGCACATCCGCGGTGAAAACAAACAGCTCTTATCCACCGCTGCGGCCGTCCGCCATCAAGTTCATGGCCAGCGCGAGGCGGTGGTCACGTGACGTTGTTTACCACGAAAGGCCTAGTTAGCAAGGCGTTCGTGCCTTGAGCGGGCAGAAGAGACTAGTAGATACGGGAGTCAGTTGTCATTTCGAAGCTCCCGTCAACCACGTTATTTTGAACAGTAGCAATCATGCCGTCGGCAGTCGACTGGTCCGAGTTCAGCGTTTGGTGTTTCGCACCGAAAGACGTTCAGAAAATCAACGACCGACTGCAGACACTGAGAGGCGAGATGCCGTCGATTGTTTCCGCCGTCAGTCAGGCTGACAGCCTCCGGACACTGTCCGCCACGTCCGTCGTCGTTGCCTGCACGTCGTGTGCGAGACGCTGGGTTGAGGGTGGATTCCCGGGGAGGAAGGGAGCGGGGGCTACGTTGATGAAACCCCAGCGACATCACACGAGCGCCGTCAAATATGTGTACGCACAGTTTGCCGCCGGAGCCATCGGTGAGTAAACACCCCAACTTCCAACCCTCAAACGCAGGCCGGCTGTAAATACGCGGCGGCGGGCGAGACGGTCATTGTATTGTTGTTGAATCGGACCGTGTTGTTGAATCGAATCATTGACATTGTTTGTTGAATCGTTCGTCGACTTGAAAAAGTCTTGATCGTTGGCATGGACCATGGCATGGTATCAGTCACGGAGGGAAAATTGTGATTTGTGCCTGTGGGGGTCATTTTGGTTTTAAATTTAACTTAAGTTTAAGACATTTATTCTGAATTTGTTTTAATATGCATGATCGATATCATGCCATGGACATGGTGACCTGCGAGTTATAAAATGTTTTGGCTTTGCCTTAGGCTTTGCTGAAATTCTTATTTTTGTGTCAAGACTCACAAGTTACATAACCGTAGACATGGCATGAATGATTCCAAGGCAATGATCGATTCAAAATCAAAACAATTCATGCCAAAATCATGGTAACGTCTAATAACAAGGAATGGATGAATAATGCTATAAACTGAAGCAGTGTTTGAGCAAGTGAATATGTCAAAAGAAATGCAAAAAAGTGTAAATTATATACCGCCCTAGAGCCAGGTCTAGACCTAAGCTAAAGGTAATATTTTTTAAAGAATACATTATATTAAGTCGTAAATGCATAATCTATAGTAATTATACAGCACAGGCCTACATTTTAATTTTTTTTAATACTTGCTTCACAATACGATAAAATGTGTTTTGTTCACCAAATAATAGATCTCTTCTTGTTGCAATAAATTCTTCACGTGAACAATGCATGCATCAATACTACATTATATCAGCACATATATATCTGGGCCACGGCCAAACTAGACAGCGTGGCAATTGCAGTGTAAGCATTGATACAGTGTAATTTATTTCGTGACTATATGGCGACAATTTTATTGTTGATCAACACTGCGCATTTGCTACATTGTAATCAATGCGTTGCATCACACCACACACAAATTGGACGACGTAAATACCGAAGGACCAACAATTAAACCATCTTTGATGTATATATAATATGACATTTATAAATATTAGTACTGCAGACTGCGGTGCAACAGCGCTGGTTAAATTAAATAAACCTGCTCTGCAGTAATTCTGACATTGATATATATCTCCATACTGCAGCGTACCATCGCTTGCAAAACAGTCATACAAACATGAGTCCAGTAAACAACGTCAATAAGGCTACAATCGTCCACGTGTTGTTGCTGTGCCTGGCTGTGTAGATACTAAATCGTATGAGTCACTCGCGGCTGTGATCATGTTGACCATGGGAAGCCACGAAAGATACTGACTACACCACTGGCACAGAGAGTTGTCATAAATCAAGCCGCTGGCGCCCAAAATAGCAGCAGGCGCTAACAAACCGGTCCTGGCACTAACAATGCACTGCATGTGTTAACGTTTAATTGATGTATGTTTGTTACCCCAACATTTGCCATCCTGTCGATTCGCCAACGTCCCAAAAGGCTAAACACCATTAATATTATACAAAACACGGATAAGTTGTTGTTATCAGTTGTTAAAATGGTACCCAGCCTCTGGCAGTCCTTTTTAAAAACAACTGAATTAGTTCGCCTGTGAGTTAAATTTGTGTAACTAAATATTTGATACGCTGTGAGAAACTACTGACAGATGAAAATTATCCAACTGAAAACTAGTCACCAAAACAACAACGCATAAAACAGGCACTAATTCCGTGCACGGTTCGGTTGGCACTTTTATTTCCCAAACGGCGCTGGAGTGGAATAATTTGGCAACGGACGAGGGCAATAATTTGTTTTAACGGGTTCATACGATCGCTGAAGAAAACATCAGCATGATGGTAGAAAGCTGGTCGATACCAACGCGACTGAGCGACGCCACGTTGTTGCACATGTTTTTGCTCAGCCATGCTATCGCCATGTTCCAGCCACGTGACCGATTTCATACAACTGATGAAAGGTGGTGTAAATTATGTATTTCCAATATTGTTACGAACACAATCTACCAGTTTAATGCTACGCGCAACGGAAACCCCCCTACAAACAGATGTATGGGTAACACCCTTCACACGTTGCTATAGATAGTTATTACAATTTATTAGTAATTAATGCTGTCCTCAACATTACCCAGTGACGCCAGCTGTAACTGCAACGCCCTCTTGTGTCATACTTTTTAACGACGCGTCGAAGGACAGACATTTGAAAACCTGACGTGACACGGGGAGATAAATTCAAAGGCTTTTTCAAAATTGATGGTCCCCGAGTGACGTTAGGCCTGGGGTAATGTTGCCACGTTTTAGACCGCTCGGTCATCCTTACTTCGTACGTAATAGTGACATAGGCGGTTGAGAAATTAATAGCAAAGCGCCATTGACTAAGCCTCTAAGGTCACAAACGATCAAGAACGCGTATTAAAACAAGTAACGTTGTGTTAATTATAATGTTAAACGAGACACTGCTTGTAAGTGAAACACTTGAGCGGGGTTACATACTTATATTATAACTATAACCCTGGCTATAAAGTATAAGCCACAAGATCGCGTTACTTAGTTATGTTTTTATAACTTCTCAAATATAACAACTATTTGGGGTTAATTTTGACCGTGAATTGCGGCACAATAGAGTCCATATTAATACATATATAGCAAACAATTATTTTGTACGAATTCCGAATAAAATCGTAGAGGTCGGTGTACCACCTCTGTGAACGTGCAGCGACAAACGCAGCCCATCTATCGCACCGCCGGATGTTTTCCATTCACCAGCTCGCTGTTGACAAAGAAACGCGATCTCCGCTAACAGACGCACAAATTATAACATTGTATTCGACATTGATAAACAGATCACGTGATTATCCATATACCGGAGCATCCGTGTACACGTGCAACCAGAACGTACGTGTAATAAATAAAGTGGAAGTTGGCCACAGGCACATGCAACAACAAATGCGTTCTAGAATGTAAATGAATGTAAATGTTCTAAAGTGTAAATTGGCCGCGTGCCATGATTATAATTTGCATTGTTTTGCGAACGTCGCTTGTAATATAGTAAGTGTAGCATTACTTTTGTGAGGCTAAGTATACAATACTTATCTTCATACGACCTGTAGTAGCGTAGGTGGAAAAGTTGAACTTCATTCAACATAGTGTCTTTTTATTGTATCCAGTGGACCCAGTAACGGGAATGATAACTGAAATAATACATATAAATAGTAAAACAGTAATGGAACAATAAAACAATAAGGACACAAAAACACAAAATATCAACATCAAATATACCAGGCAAACATCTGTTATACATAGACATGTTTTTGAATTGAAGATCTAAAGGTTTCAGCTCCTGAAAATATATCACAAGTTGGATTATTTAAATAATGCAAAGTTAACTTTACTTCACCTGGCGCATCCGAGTATCAAGTCTACCTTCGTTTCATACTAGACACAAACATTAGTTTTTAAAGAAAGTCTAAACAATCAAAATCACGCGTTCTGTGTCAACAGGCATGACCTAGTGGCCTATATACAGGAGTATAACAAATTACAGTTGTCAATAAAAAATAGACTGACTGCGGGTCGGGCTTCAAATAACGTCTGCGCGGTAAAGCGACAGTTCGGGTATTCGAGTTTTTAATTTGTCACTAAACTGGGAACATTGTTAACGGTATGCGGGGAACGAGCGGTTATTTTGTTGTACTACCTACGCTATTGTTTACGTAATTTCGCGGAGTTTGGCTAGTCATCGACTTTAATATTTGGCGCATATTGGTGCTCGCCGGCCCGTCTTCACGGGCCGACGAGCAGAGACGTGTGGGCTTATCGGTAAAGTCCTGCTTTCAGATCAGCAAGACTATGAAGTGCACTTCTGGTCACCAACAGTGTCATTGATAGTGGACAGTAACACGTGCACTGAATCCGAGGGTTGACGCGAGTCCACGCTTGTACGTGAAAGTTAGCCCGTGACAGCGGGGTGACTGAATGGTTGTATTTTGACAGTACGAATTCATGTAAACATGTGGCATTCTAAACTTACTAGTGGCGTTCGTATCAATAAATGGTTTGGACTTTACCCACTGCTGCGACGCACGTTCCCAAGTGAATTACAGTTAATTTCGGGGTTTGTCACAACTGCGTCGCCTGAGAAAGTTTACAGTGACTAGCTGCTTTTTGTGTGCAAAATTGCGTGTTTCCAATCCGTAAATTTATTGTCCTTTTGTGTACACGCCTTTTAACATATTGGCTATCTGCTCTGGGGTGCGGTAGTGTAGTTGACGCGAAATAACTGGATGTTTACATTCCGAACTGGTTGTGTTTCGTTTGGTAGGCCCTACAAGTGCCACGAAAGAACGTTTGTTGACAAGCCGACCTGTCAGTGTTGTTGGGACATTACTTACACCTAACATGTGCGTGTACCTTGGAGCCACGGCCGATTTACGACTCCGGCGAAAAAACACTGACTGTTTATCTGTTGCTCGCATCGCCGGGGGCAGTGTCAATAATCGGCCGGCGTTGTGGGTGAAGGACGCCAGTGCTAATTTTAGTAACTTGGTTAGGGGAGTAATATGAGATCGACGTCGTAAGCAATTCATTGGTACTTTTATTGATAACAGATGCGCATAGCAACGCAAACGCGTAAGGATTAGGCCTGGTTTTTTTGGATGCTCCCGAAAATTCGGGAAATCATTTTTACTGCGGCAGTTGCTTATGTTCGGTAAAACCGTATTTTTTTTAATGTTCATGGTGCGACAACAACAACAGATTTATTAGGGTTTATTGGGGACGAATTGTTTGTCCCTATCCGATCTGTGCGTTTTAGCTAAGTTCAGAAACACGATAAACATCCTGCCAGACATGCAAACACACTGGCCCGGGAACGCTTCGTTGTTTCCGTTAATAGTGCAGCTTTTTAGAAGTAGGCCCATCTAATTACAACGAACTGATCCAACATATGCGGCTGTCCGATTAGGGTTTTTATCTTGCTGGGCTGACGTGACTCGAACCATTCGCTGCCAATGCTCGGAGCACGTGAACCTCAGGATCGCCATGACAACTGGCGAGTCACGCAAATCTTGACCTCGCATCCTGAGTTTTTATGTTTAAACGCAGACGACCGTGCTATCTCTGTTTTACAGTTAATTTCACGTCAACAGGATGCATTGATTGTTTCGAGTTTACACCAAATAACAACGTATCATTATGCTATCGCACAGTTGTCGATTTTGCGACATTTATCTGTTACTAGATGAAAATTGGCGCTCAACCGTACGGAATTTGGCGCCATTCCACGTAACGATTTTAACAGCAGAAACACTCAAAGTTGGTTTAATCTCACGGCGCGTACGTGTCCGAGCAGTAAATTCCTGCATGCACCTCGTGGTAATATATCGACGCTGCTGTCGTTAACTGCCACGTAAACTACACAGCAACCACGAAAAGCCGAACTCATGTAAACAATGGTGCTTGCAATTGATGAAACGCGGCGCTAGTCACGTGATCGACGCATGGCTGGCGCTATTTTCGCTGTTTGATTAGGCCACGCATAGGGAACATCAAACTGGTTCTAAGCAGAAGTAGCCGCTTCGCCAGAGATATCATATGTTTAGTCCCGGTCACTATTTCAATAAGCAGTGTTTAAATTGGGCGGGAATAGTCAACTATCGACATCAACACCGGACTGTTTAAATTCAACAGGTAACTCTGCACGAAAGATAACAGACGAGTAAGTGTATCACGTGCAGAGAAGTTCCAATAAAGCTGTATAAAGTAAATAATATGACAAGTTACGTTATCAAAAGTTAATGATTTCCCACAGAGATCTATAATTAGTGTGTAAACATGTTGATTGTCTTGCCTCTTGGACTTGGTAAACATTGCTGCTATAGTATAGCTTATATATAATCAATCGATTTTATTTCTCAAACACATGAATCATGATAGAACAAAAACAAATATGTGCACAACTAATCGATATCATGTGCAATGTGTGCGCGCATGCGCCGTGCGCCTGTTTTTGTTATGTTGTGCACAATCCCACGGCATGCTTTAAATTTGCCTGGATGTATGCACCCCCACCACCGACGCGCGAGTAGTTATGCAGTAGTGCGTCATTTCTCGGTCAATGTCAAGGCGACCGCAGCTATAAATAGCCGCTCTGTCAAGGCCCACCGACATCTGCCAGCTCGCTGACAGCAACATAGCACGTGGTTCTATCGATTTGTTTTTCGACGCAGCTGGCCGTCGAATTGAAAAGCTTGCCTGTCTTCTCATTTCATGTTTGCTTATAACTTCGGTTGGATGCATTTCTACATGTGTTTAAGAATTACCAACTTGACCAAATTAATGGAGTCGTTAGGCGCAGTGATGCCACCTTGTGAACATAGCTGTTAATACTTTATGTATACAGTACAATACACGAAGAATTTACACATGTAATACTATTAGATATAGTCTTAGTCATTATGACATTATTCAAATGATTGTGTTGACTTAGATGACTTGAATTGTGCGTTGTAGTGATCATTAGATAACATTCACATCAACCAAATCTTTGCTATTAGTATGACTGCTCCACAGCAACCTGTGTGTATATAACTAATGTTATGTAACATAGTAACTTTTGTGTAACGTAGCAACTATTATGTACAATAACAACCATTGTGTAACATAACTAGTGTAACGCATGTAACGGCCGCTGTGTACCGTATCTCATGTTGTTGCAGGCGGTGGCACTGCGACCTACTCTACCCACTGGCTCGACACAATCAAGGTGAAGATGCAGACCTTCCCGAACCTCTACAACAGTGGCACCTTCTGCCTGCGTGACACCATCAAACATGAGGGTGTCAAAGGTCTCTACCTGGGGGTGACACCAGCACTCATCGGACAGACATGCAAGACGGCGGTGGTGTTCCTGTCTTACGGCGTATGCGAGGAGACGATTGCGAGACTCTCCGGCTACCAGACCTTGGAGGAACTGCGGACCTGGCACCACGCGAGCGCCGGCGCCATGGCTGGAATACTCTCCTCCTTCGTGCTCTGTCCGCTCGAACTGCTCAAGTGTCGACTGCAGGCATTGCAGCAGACGTCCACGCCAGGTGGCGCCACTGCCAGGTACGTTGTGTCGGTGTCTCGTTGCGCGAGGCGGCAGGTGGAGCAGTTGTATTATTTAATTCGATACAGCGCCGGATCCAAAAAATATGTAGAAACATGAATTGCTAAATAAACAAATCAATCAAAAGTAAATAAATTAAAATACGCCTAATTACTTTTAAAATGTAGCACAGTATAGCAATAAAAGTATCCTCATTAAACTCAGAAATAAAAATATATAAATATTAAAATACATCAGAAGACGTTACCCGATTCATATTCATCAGTCTGTGTGAGCTGCCAGTTTAAATTGTATTAGTTCCAGTTACTTTATATAAAATAAATGTACAAATAAATGGAGATAGAGATGTAAGTTTGCGGTTGTCATTCCAGAGTGTCACCATACTCGATCGCAAAGGCCGTGTTGAGGACGGAGGGAGTGCGAGGCTTGTACCGCGGTCTGCCGGGCATCTGGGCCAAGGACGTCCCCGGCTCATTCATCTACTTCGGCAGCTACGAGATGGCCAAATCTTTCGTGAGGAGAGTCAGCCAAGACAGTCAGCTTGGTGAGTAGCCAGTGGTCCACACAGCAAGCGTTTACGTTTCCCCAACATCCAGAATGTTTTCTGCATTAATGTCAAGTCTGCCAGTGTTGTGTTGTCAGTCATCCTTTCATGAGTTATTTTTTCACTACGTAAATGCCAGAGTTATTTTTAAGGTTCCATTTAAATCCGTTTTCATACAAAAGTGACAAAATATTTGTTAAAACTTGTCAGTTTTATGCACTATTAAATATATCTAGTTAATGTAACATGTAGTTAGTTATATACAACAACAAAATAAGCACATCATAAAATACGTAATCATATAATACAAATATATATAAAATACACAATCATAACTACGTATTATTTAGTTGATTTTATGATGTCTGCGATACACTTTACAAATTTGAGTGATAATACTCAAGGCAAGCACGTACTATTTACGTAAGATAACTGAATAAAGATGTAATCAATGAGTTGTCCCCTTGACACAGGTGTAGGTGACGTATTCCTGTGCGGCATGTTCGCGGGCCTGTGCTACTGCGTCACCCACCCTATTGAGACAGTGAAGACAAGGGTCCAGGTGACGTCTGGTCACTCCGCCAACTCAAAGGGCTTCTTTCGCGCCTTCGCTGAGATCGCCAAGACTGAAGGTAAATATCGTGAACGATCAGTCGGGGCTCACTCGAACATTTGTTGTTTTAGGCTTTTTTAACGGTTGTCTCAATGTCTCATCACTGGCCATATTGACAAAATGTCTTCATTTTTTTAGCTAAACTTAATACCTTTGCCTTTGGCCAAACGTAATCGTTTTTGTCATTGAGTAAATAGTCAGTAGTTATTGTGAGCCTGGGCAGTTTGTACAACTAAATATGGGTTCAGCATGCTGTTGATTACAGTAGTGTATGAGTTGTTGAATTAATTAACTCATTTTTGTTTTGTGAACTTTATAGCATTTTATCAACTTGGTAGTGTATAGTTCCTAATAGTTTATTTCGTTTTGTACCTAGATTGTAGTGGAATAACAGGTTATACTAAATTAATAGTAGATAGGGAAAAATGGAGTAGATAGGGAAAAATGGCTAAGTGGTAACTTAGTGGTTTGTCGTTGCCCAGTAAATGAGTGAGTAAATATGCAAAATGTTTTAGACAGGTATTTTTATAATCTGAATGCCGTAAATAAGGCGAGGCAGTGAACTGAGCACTGAGGTGTTGTTTGTGTTTAGGGCTGTACTAATCGTGTGTTGTGTTTTAGGGCTGCGTCCGATGTGCAGTGGCATGAAGCCGTCGATGCTGCGTGCGTCTATCTACAGCGGGGTCCAGTTTGTCACGTACGAGGCCGTCAAAGACTACTTCCTTGCCGAAACGGACTGAATCTGCCGACGCGCCATTGTGGTAGCGTCTCCATGGCGATAGCATCTCTATGGTGATAACGCGTGGTGCATCAGCTGTGACAAAATCACTCGCTAAGCTACTTCGTGCTGATGAAACTGAGGAATCTTACATGGAAGAATAATGTGCTTCTTTCAAAACGATTATCGTCATGGAAACGTGCAAGAACGAGGCTACAGATCTCGAATACGATGCACAAATTAGAGTTAGCAAGCAAAGCCAGCGTGGGTGTGATCTACGCATGGCATTGCCAGGATATGTGATACTATGGACAAACACTGACGCGGTGCGTATCGTGTGACCAATACGACTCAACGCACCAGCGATAAACCGAAAAACTGCTGTGGAAAGGTGGTGCACGATAAAATATTGTGATAACAAAAAACTGAGGACAGACACCCGAATAAGGGGTGTACGAAAATCAACAAAGTTGTGATAAAAATAAACTGTTGCGGACAATCACCCATATGGGGTGAGAACAGATGCCTGTAAGGGGTGAGGACAGGTGCCCGTAAGGGGTGGGATAAGACAGTATGTATGAGATGGATGCTATAGTGGAGAAGCCAGTGACTCTACAAGTCTGCCATGAGTCCAGTGATGATGCAAGTGCACGCAAACAACCGTGTGCACTCATCCATTTAGTGCTTGTTCTTTCGTTGTTTGTCGTTTTCATTTGTAGATAGCGTGAGAAACGTGGTCATGTAGAAGTTCATGATGTGCAGTCTGCAAGCTCTGCACACAAATGTTAGCCTTAAAATCGTATTATTATTCTGTCATACCAGTAAATATGTGTTGGTGTTGGTAAATGACACAGGGTTGTGTAGAATGTAAAACACACGATGGCATTAGAGCGACTGTTGTCATACAATGGATGTGGAGGTCTGAGTTAACTGTTAACACTATTTTTGTTGCCTGGGTCAGCTAACACCTGAACAGTTTCTAAATATCGTATGCACTTGACATCTGAATCAATGCTACTTTATTTCTTTGGACCAGTTGTAGAGGACTGGCCATGTTGAATGTTAGTAATTGTGCACTGGCAGTACTAGTCGACTGGTGATGGCAGTACTGTGAAAATGACGGTCTCCCAGTCGACTCACGTCTGTTTCTGTCTTGTTGTAGTACAATAAATGAAATAAAAAAATATCTGTCCTTGCTATTTTGTTACTTAGTGGAACAGATGCAGCAATGGTTGCCATAGCAACAGTTGCCATATGAATCACTAGTCATATGCTTGTAAACATGTGTAAGTATCTTGTAAACAAATACCAGTAACTTATATACAATTTATAGACTTACCTTATAGACAAATACCAGTAACTTATATACAATTTGTAGACTTACCTTATAGACAAATACCAGTAACTTATATACAATTTGTAGACTTACCTTATAGACAAATACCAGTAACTTATATACAATTTGTAGACTTACCTTATAGACAAATACCAGTAACTTATATACAAATTGTAGACTTACCTTATAGACTTACCTTTGTAGACTTACCTTATAGACAAATACCAGTAACTTATATACAATTTGTAGACTTACCTTATAGACAAATACCAGTAACTTATATACAATTTGTAGACTTACCTTATAGACAAATACCAGTAACTTATATACAATTTGTAGACTTACCTTATAGACAAATACCAGTAACTTATATACAATTTGTAGACTTACCTTATAGACAAATACCAGTAACTTATATACAATTTGTAGACTTACCTTATAGACAAATACCAGTAACTTATATACAATTCGTAGACTTACCTTATAGACAAATACCAGTAACTTATATACAATTCGTAGACTTACCTTATAGACAAATACCAGTAACTTATATACAATTCGTAGACTTACCTTGTAGACAAATACCAGTAACTTATATACAATTCGTAGACTTACCTTGTAGACAAATACCAGTAACTTATATACAATTCGTAGACTTACCTTGTAGACAAATACCAGTAACTTATATACAATTTGTAGACTTACCTTGTAGACAAATACCAGTAACTTATATACAATTCGTAGACTTACCTTATAGACAAATACCAGTAACTTATATACAATTCGTAGACTTACCTTGTAGACAAATACCAGTAACTTGTATACAATTTGTAGACTTACCTTGTAGACAAATACCAGTAACTTGTATACAATTTGTAGACTTACCTTGTAGACAAATACCAGTAACTTGTATACAATTTGTAGACTTACCTAATAGACAAATACCAGTAACTTATTTACAATTTGTAGACTTACCTTATAGACAAATACCAGTAACTTATATACAATTTGTAGACTTACCTTATAGACAAATACTAGTAACTTATATACAATTTGTAGACTTACCTTATAGACAAATACTAGTAACTTATATACAACGTGTAGACTTACCTTATAGACAAATACCAGTAACTTATATACAATTTGTAGACTTACCTTATAGACAAATACCAGTAACTTATATACAATGTGTAGACTTACCTTATAGACAAATACCAGTAACTTATATACAATGTGTAGACTTACCTTATAGACAAATACCAGTAACTTATGTACAATTTGTAGACTTACCTTATAGACAAATACCAATAACTTATGTACAATTTGTAGACTTACCTTATAGACAAATACCAGTAACTTATATACAATTTGTAGACTTACCTTATAGACAAATACTAGTAACTTATATACAATTTGTAGACTTACCTTATAGACAAATACTAGTAACTTATATACAATTTGTAGACTTACCTTATAGACAAATACTAGTAACTTGTAAACAAGCACAAGTAACCTCACTCATCATAAAGTAACTTCACTCATCATAAAGTAACAGTCAAACAAATTCCACAATAACAATTTAATATCGACAGTGTTAATTTAGTTGTACAGTGTCCTATATAGGAAATGTCCAAGCCACCAACATTCCAAAAACATGACTCGATAAGCTTCATGACAACAGGCGACCAACAAAACTACAATGTAACGAAATGCTACATTGAGGATATAATTATTAGTTACATCCAGCCCATTGACGACTAGTTTCATGCAGTATTATGCACAGGTTGCTGAAGATGTACCATTTGTTAATCCACACTTCATAACACATGGCTCTGCATTATGGTATTTAACAGCACACACGATTATCTTCGGATTATTAGTGAAAACATAAATATACAAACAACATTTCTCAGCTGGCACACTGCATATATTGCACCTAAACAAAAGCAGAAAACCTAACTCGAAATCCGATATACTGTGTAGTACTTAGGGAGATAAACTGGAGTGACTGACGTATGCATAGCTTCCTTTCAAAATGATGCTGATTCAGTATATCATATTCTTCCATTACGACAGTAGTGTCCCAGTCTGCGTAGTGTTTGCCTGGTTGCCGGTACTAGTGTCTGAGTTGTCTCACTTAGCAGCCTTGCCTTGGGCTGCCACCTTGTCCATGGCGGCCTTTATCTCAGCCTCAGATGCCAGGTAGTAGTGCTTCACTGGCCGCAGGTCTTTGTCCAGCTCGTACACAAGGGGGATGCCTGCAAACACACATAAAAAGTAAAGGTAAGTTTTTGTATCAGTATCCAGACCTCAGGACTGCTTAATTAAGCTCTTTACACTTTACTCCCTGGCAGACCTGTTCAATCCAGCACCATCTCAATGTCTCTGGGAAGCATTCATTCGTTTTACTTCAGGTAGCTATGACAACCAACTCGCAACAACCGTCTTGAAATCACCTACACTTAAATTTTTTATTGTTAATTTATTACAAATGTTCTGTTACAAAATAAGTTGCTTATGGCTGCATTCATCTGTACGATGTGACAGGTCTTACTCTCAGTCATCCTCGCAAGCCAGGGCTGTTTGCAAAACTAGCCCTGGCAGTTAGCCGAGTCAAACTAGTAATTGACTTCGCCAGTCGCGACTGTGTCACCCGTGAGAACAGAGCAAATATGCGTCCCAATTTGAAGACGGATAAACGACTTCTGGGAATCCCAATATAATGACCCGTTCGCCCATTAGCATGAGCAGCTTAGTGGTATTGTGTATTTGAATAATTGCTTCTACTTCCTAAACATTGCATGTAACACGAGCCACGGTTGGTTGAAATTAGTTTCATTATGACCACCTGACCTGCCGCCAACCACTAATATAGTGAGCGATTTCATAGGCTGAGCTTAAATTCAGAGTTTCGCAAAACGATCAGCCAGGGGGTGCTGCTAGCTGGCACTGATGTGCTGTGTGCAGTACTCAGCGACCTGGCACGCGAGGATGCTCTCAGTGTTCATTACTGGTTTTGGAGAAGGAGCCAGGGCTCACAGGGCTCAGGAAAGAGGGTCATGAAATTTTATTGACCTTTAATATGGACTAGCGTATTGATGACTTACGTGCATTACTGCAGCAGATCCGACTCACCACGTAACCTACCTGTGGGTATGTTGAGGCCCATGATTGCTTCATCTGTCATGTTGTCCAGGTATTTGACCATGGCGCGTAAACTGTTTCCGTGAGCAGCAATGAGCACCCGCTGACCTCGCTGCAGACAGATTTACTTCTATCAAATCACTCCACCACCAAACACTCACAATGTGATGCTCCAGTTAATAGTTTTCTACACCATACATCATATTTAATACTGTAATTCACCTCTGCCATATCAAAGTGGGTAAGAGAAAGGCGAATTACGATATTAAAATATTACTGGTAACACTTAAATTGTAGATAAAAAAATATATGTTTAAAGCATTAAAATACTGCTGACACTAAATACCTTACAATACTACCAGGTATAGGTAAATACTAATTAAGAAATAAATACTAATAACTAGTTCAATACTAACATGTTTGTGTCACTGACATCAAATTAAAACAACAAATGACAGGTGTCCTAATATTTTTTTAAGTCTTCAAAATAAAACATGCTTTTATAAGTTTAAGATAAATTTGAATCCACCCATAAAACTACCGGCTACTGAACTGCAGCATGACTGTTGTTAGTGCTAGTTACCTTGATCTCGGGCACAATGACGTCATACCAGTAGGGCAGGACGCGATTGACCGTGTCCTTGAGACACTCGGCCCGCGGCACCAGGTTCTTGTCCATCATCTACAAACACAAACCGCCATCATCTACAAACACACATTGCCATCATCTACAAACACACACCACCATCACCTACAAACACACACCTCCATCATCTACAAACACACTGCCGTCATCTACTAACACACACCGCTGTCATCTACAAACACACACCCTCCATCATCTATAAACACCGCCGTCATCTACAAACACACACTGCTGTCATCTACACACACACCGCCGTCATCTACAAACACACTGCTGTCATCTACAAACACACTGCTGTCATCTACAAACACACTGCTGTCATCTACAAACACACTGCTGTCATCTACACACACACCGCCGTCATCTACAAACACACCGCTGTCATCTACAAACACACACCTCCATCATCTATAAACACACACTGCCGTCATCTACAAACACACTGCTGTCATCTACAAACACACCGCCGTCATCTACAAACACACTGCTGTCATCTACACACACACCGCCGTCATCTACAAACACACCGCCGTCATCTACAAACACACACCTCCATCATCTATAAACACACACCGCCGTCATCTACAAACACACTGCTGTCATCTACAAACACACCGCCGTCATCTACAAACACACTGCCGTTATCTACAAACACACTGCTGTCATCTACACACACCGCCATCATCTACAAACACACACCTCCATCATCTATAAACACACACCTCCGTCATCTACAAACACATACTGCTGTCATCTACAAACACACACTGCCATCATCTACAAACACACACACCGCCGTTATGTACAAACACACACTGCTGTAATTTACAAACACACACTTTTGTCATCTACAAACACACACTGCCATCAACACTTCGCATGTGACGCCACCTGGCAGACTCCACAGAAGTACATCTTCAAAAACCAAGGAATATACCAATAAAATCTTCAAATGCAAATATTCACATAATTGTGAGACAGTGGTTTCATTGTTCTCCTTTCTGATGTACAGTCAAACCTTGCCTTATGGTCACATCGATAATACAGCACAACTAAGGTTACCATAGAATTATGTAGCAGAGTCCTAAATTATTTTTGTAATGTTCAGTCAAATAAAGGTATAGAAAATGAGTCTCACTATTACTGTCACCTTGCCATGCAGGTCACTTGTCTACTCCCCAGGTGATCTCTAGGTTTCACTATATATATATATAATTATATATAAAGGTATAGAAAATGAGTTTCACTAATACTGTCACCTTGCCATGCAGGTCACTTTTGACTACTCCCCAGGTGATCTCTAGGTTTCACTATATATATATATTATATATAATTATATATATAAAGGTATAAACAAATGAGTCACTAATACTGTCACCTTGCCATGCAGGTCACTTTTGCCTACTCCCCAGGTGATCTCTAGGTTTCACTATATATATATATATATATATAAAGGTATAGAAAATGAGTCTCACTAATACTATCACCTTGTCTTGTAGATCACTTTTGCTTACTTCCCGGGTGATGTTTAGGTTTCACTATTAATTTATAAAGGTATAGAAAATGAGTCTCACTAATACTATCACCTTGTCTTGTAGGTCACTTGCTTACTTCCCGGGTGATGTTTAGGTTTCACCATTAATTTACAAAGGTATAGAAAATGAGTCTCACTAATACTATCACCTTGTCTTGTAGGTCACTTTTGCTTACTTCCCGGGTGATGTTTAGGTTTCACTATTAATTTATAAAGGTATAGAAAATGAGTCTCACTAATACTATCACCTTGTCTTGTAGGTCACTTTTGCTTACTTCCCAGGTGATGTTTAGGTTTCACTATTAATTTATAAAGGTATAGAAAATGAGTCTCACTAATACTATCACCTTGTCTTGTAGGTCACTTTTGCTTACTTCCCAGGTGATGTTTAGGTTTCACTATTAATTTATAAAGGTATAGAAAATGAGTCTCACTAATACTATCACCTTGTCATGTAGGTCACTTTTGCTTACTTCCCGGGTGATGTTTAGGTTTCACAATTAATTTATAAAGGTATAGAAAATGAGTCTCACTAATACTATCACCTTGTGATGTAGGTCACTTTTGCTTACTTCCCGGGTGATGTTTAGGTTTCACTATTAATTTATAAAGGTATAGAAAATGAGTCTCACTAATACTATCACCTTGTCTTGTAGGTCACTTTTGCTTACTTCCCAGGTGATGTTTAGGTTTCACTATTAATTTATAAAGGTATAGAAAATGAGTCTCACTAATACTATCACCTTGTCATGTAGGTCACTTTTGCTTACTTCCCGGGTGATGTTTAGGTTTCACAATTAATTTATAAAGGTATAGAAAATGAGTCTCACTAATACTATCACCTTGTGATGTAGGTCACTTTTGCTTACTTCCCGGGTGATGTTTAGGTTTCACTATTAATTTATAAAGGTATAGAAAATGAGTCTCACTAATACTATCACCTTGTCTTGTAGGTCACTTTTGCTTACTTCCCAGGTGATGTTTAGGTTTCACTATTAATTTATAAAGGTATAGAAAATGAGTCTCACTAATACTATCACCTTGTGATGTAGGTCACTTTTGCTTACTTCCCGGGTGATGTTTAGGTTTCACAATTAATTTATAAAGGTATAAAAAATGAGTCTCACTAATACTATCACCTTGTGATGTAGGTCACTTTTGCTTACTTCCCGGGTGATGTTTAGGTTTCACTATTAATTTATAAAGGTATAGAAAATGAGTCTCACTAATACTATCACCTTGAACTGCAGGTCACTTTTGTCTACTCCCCGGGTGATCCCTAGGTTTCACTGTATATATCGAGCAACCACTATCAGCACATTGTCACCATAAGATGTGACAGCAGCTTGCCACTTTTGTAAACCACATCAGAATACACACACTGTCACCCAGATTACAGAATTATTCTCTATCACAACACCCAAGACACCCACAAAATGTGATTGTGATAGAGAATAAGTACTAGGCCCTACACATATCAAATTTGTTAATCTCATAAATATTCTTTTGACAGAATCCACATCTTTTATTGTATGATTTTAGTTATAGTTCTAGGTAGAAAACCAACGTGTAATAGCAAATCATGGTCTCACCTCATATTTGGGGTCGTTGCCGGGCCAACGCTCATCAGTTGTTTCTACGGCTGGCGGTGGGACATCGTAGGAACGGCGCCAAATCTAACACAAAACAACAACCGGTGAAACAACCATTTAATAAAAGTGGATTCAGGCAATATAAAAATTCCTATTACAGGGTGCACGGTGAATTTAGTTGACAGGTAGTCCGTCGGACTAGCTGACTCAGAAACAACTAGTCCTCATATTGTTTTACTAGTCCTTAAAAATCAATCATACTGTTGTATTATATATGTGTGACAGTTATGGCACATATTAAGTGGTTTTATTTCATAAAGAAAACAAGCCGTTTCCCATTTCAATTAAATGTTCAACTAAATGTGTCATTAATAGAAACAAATACATGTGATTTCGTAGATCCAATTGCAAAGTTATCAGAAGAAATGACTAGTTTAATCAGGGACAGCAAACAGGAGTCGTGGACAAGGCGATGCCAGCAGAATTTGAAGCCTAACGGCGACAAAGGACCGACATTGTCGGACTAAGTTGCATCATTTGCCATATACTTTTCATTAGCGTTTTCTTTCCCGAAGCCGACTAAACAATCAGTAACATTGCTGGCGTTTGGTAACTTGCTAAAATAATCACCCAATGCGGGAGTAACGCAAGCAACTACCATCACGACGGGATAGCACGTAACGATGTCTGTAAACCGCGCATGTATGTTTGTCCATGTCGCTCATCACTCATGGTCGCTAGGTGGCACTACCTATCCTACGCTAACCGGATGTAAACAGCCGCCATTTACATTCACTGCGTTCAGCAAGTTTCCTATCTGACGGTCGTACGGAATATTTAGCTGCCTGTGATAAAATGCTACCTTACTGTCTGATTTTGTTTTAATCCATCACAACACCCAACTAGCGTATACAGAGCGTAAATTAATTTACATAATAACAGCTAGTCCGATGGGACTGCTCCACTAAACATGGACTAGTCCGATCACTGAAACTACTCGTCCGGGACGATCGGACCGGCCTTATTTCACAGCCTGTATTATTATACGTATATGATGATTGTAAATGTTGTATCGGCCGTATCGGGTCCACAATCTATGACAATATAAAAACACAAAATCTAAGCAATTATGCAGTGATAGTTTTTGTATCATTTTAACACTACAATAAAGTATTAACCAACATAATTTCTTGTACTTTAGTATATAGTAATTTGCAGGCATGCTGTCCAGTGCGTAGATACCTTCACTTGTTCTTCGCCATGCTTGGCAGCCGTCTCAGACTTGTTGAGGCCTTGAAGAGCCCCGTACATGCGCTCGTTGAGTCGCCAGTGACGGTGCACGGGGATCCAGTGCTGGTCTAGAGCATCTTGCACATAGTACAGGGTCTTAATGGCTCGCTTCAGAACACTAGTGAAGGCAACGTCAAAGCAGTACTCTTTCTCTTTCAAGATCTAAACAAGATCATCATACCGTGAGTCACACTGTCACAGTGGTGCATTAAAACAATGGCAAAACATCTTTACATGCAGTGTCATTAGCATAGCTGACACAAACAGGAAACTGCTGAACAATTAGTTTTGTAGCTTTGAACATATACAGTAAACATAAACTACATTTACTGCAGATATACATAATCCCTTGGATTCATTTGTGGGTCTAACAGACTTAAGTTGAAGGCCATATACTGGGATAAAATGTGTTGTGTTCCATAATAACAAATTATTTATGCACTTTCAAATGATGTTATTGAAAATACGTTTATGAATCGCATAAGAGCATACAACATAAAAAGAACCTCTAAATTTGTCATCTTACGGAAACCGCCGAGTGACAGCGGCATGAGACTGTGTGAAATCACTAGTGGACACAGCCGCCCCGCTCGGGCCCCGCATCGTGTAAACAACTCATAAAATGGCAGCCGGTGGCTGAGAGTGGTGTCTCTTCTGTTACCAAGACCGATGAATACGAAGATCAAATATATTTTGGTATCAGAGATTAATGTTGTTTCTGCTGATGATAGATTGCCTGGTGTCAGTACTATACAGGCTAAGGCATGAACCTGTCGAGAGTCCGGCAACTGACGACTGGCTGTTGACTTTGTTGTGTGTACCTTGTGGTAAAAGGGCCAGTGGCGTTGTTGTGGTATTCATTTGCATGTTAATGCTTCTTTTGAGTATTTTAAGGACTGTTAATTTATTGACATTTAACTGTATTTTGAAGCCCATCTTCCACCTCATAAGATATATCCATCGGCAGATCTACACCACAAGTAAGTGATGTTATTCGCCGTAGGCATAGCATGGATCCCGTCCTTTATACACACAAAATGTTCCACTTTCTGCTGACAAATTGGGTCTTTGGGGAAGATGTGCACCAAATTTCCTGTCAAATTTTAATTGCGATAACACATATCTTCATCAATTATTCAACATGTTAATGATAAAAACAGCTGAAATATAATGATAATGAAATAACATTTAGCTGCGTAGACCGTGTGACGGTGTAGCTGGTCTCACTAATGACGTCACGTATCTGCGCCTTCAGACCCTTCCGGAAAACAGACATTTCCAGGTTTGCACTGTGACCAGGCACTGTATAAGTCAAATTTTATCAATGTTTTGGCAAACATGTGACTTCGGATTTGTGATAACATTGAATAACACACATGTACAACTACAGATATATTTACATAGTTCTCTGAAAAAACATTTGGACAAGATATGCCTAAGACTAAGTTGGTATAATTTAAAGGGGCCCTGTATAGATTGCGCTATTCCACGGCAGATGTATTTTGTCGGCCGACGCTTGGCATCTACGGCTATTTATAGAACAGTCTCATGCAGGCGATGAATCTACTATAATTCTAGTGATTGTGTTGTTGATAAGGATTTATTTATGACATATACTGTTGCAAACTAACAACACTAAATAAATAAATCCTTATCAACAACACAATCACTAGATGCAGCGCATGCTTGTCTTCCAGAGAACTAACGATGGCAAACATATTGCCTGCACCAGCAGGGCTTGACATTAACTCCCATAAAACATTTGTCCGGTAGGACAAGTACTAATTCATGTTTACTTGTCCCAACAGAAATTTACTTGTCCCACCAAAAAATTGCTTTAAACATAAAACGCCAGTGTTATTGCCATAACTGGCTCTGGGGTTGTACCTTCCAAATTATGAACGTTGTTACAGGCTTACTAAACACAACTTGGTGGGCAGTATATCTTCAACATACAGTAGTTAGTATAGTCTTAAGAATATAATATTAATAAATTAAAAACTAGGAACAGACTGTCTCCTTGTAACTAATTAAAATGCAAAAGCCAAACATACCGTAGCTTTTACTGAACACAGTTTTATATCAACACTACGTACAATGTTCTGAATTATTCTGCTAATAATACAGAATATTGTTTGTAATAAATTCCAGATACAGTTATGTAATTGGACCTAGCCATGCATGCTACCTGATAATTTTGTTGATATTTACAACCATAACAATTATTTAAGCAATTGAATGCATTTATGAAATTATGCACATTTATTTTGAATGTATGTATGTCCATACAGTATTCACATAGGGATCACTCCTCTAAGTCCTCTTTATATATTCTGACAGACTTTATGTTGAATTTTGCATAGGCACACATTATTTCAGTTTAAACTTTAAAGCTTAAACAAATAAAAAACCTTTCTGTTTGTTGCCCAAGTCACCAAGTGACATAAGGGTGGACAGTACAGGGGTGCCTGCATAGGACTTTACACCTATAGCTTTAGGCAAAGTCATCATTCACTTGCTACAATTTACCAATATTCTGCCCGCAGTAGATAGTAAGCAGGGGCAGAACAAGTGGCTAAAGTGGCATCAGGCACAATTTGTTTGATGGCTAATGCCCATTAATATATCAAGACAAGGACCCAAATGTAAGTCACCCATGAGCAGGACAATAATTAATGGACAATTTTTTTTATAAATTGCACACTGCAACTAAAGCAATTTATTTAGTCACAGGCATAAGATTATACCCGCAAATGCAACTAGATAGTAGCACCTTCAAGCCCTGTTAATATTGTCGTTCAATCAACTTGTCCCATCCAACAAGTGTCCTGGACAATGTCCCCTTCTTCTTCTTCCAATACACGCCTAGCCTCAACATGCTGAGGATACAGGCGGTGCCATGGCATGGCAGGCGAACAGGACATTTTTGTTTTGTTTTTAGAGTG
The DNA here is from genome assembly GCA_020002185.1 of Paraescarpia echinospica. Classification (NCBI taxonomy): domain Eukaryota; kingdom Metazoa; phylum Annelida; class Polychaeta; order Sabellida; family Siboglinidae; genus Paraescarpia; species Paraescarpia echinospica. The sequence goes on from CM034534.1 coordinate 72,399,787, forward strand.
CAATATATAAGAACACAAATTATCGTGTAAATAAACATAAATACGTGCAGAAGAACTTGTTAACGTCTAAAACATGGGGTACTGCAAAGTCTGGATGTTGCTTTTAAACGCATACAGGCTGTTTTGATTTACAATATATTGAGGGAGGGAATTCCAAAGTCGAATGGTACTGGGGAAAAAAGAATACAAGTGGTAGTTGCATCTGGAGTGAGGGATAAGGTAAGATAAGGAATGTTGTTTTCTAGTGACTATATTTACAGGAATAAGGTATTGGTTTGCTGGTATACCCACTAGGCCATTTGCTATCTTGTACATCATACATAGTTTTGCATCAGTTCTTCTGTCTGATAAGGATCTCCATCCTAATGTCTGGAGCATGTCTGTTACACTGGAGGTATTGTGGTGGTGATATAAGACATATCGGGCTGCACGGCGTTGAATCATTTCTAGTTTGTTTATTTGTGTAAGGGTATATGGATCCCAGACAGTACAGCTGTTCTCCACGATGGGTCTGACAAAGGTGAAGTAGGCCTGAGTTTTTATTTGAATTGACGGAACTTTGAGATTTCTGCGGAGGAAGCCTAGTGATCTATTTGCTTTTAGACAAATGTTATTTATGTGGGCATTCCACCGGAGATCTGAGGTTATGGTTATACCAAGATATTTTACCTGTGAAACAGTTTCTAGTGTTTGACCGTGAAGCATGTATTGATTGTTAATGACAGTTTTGTTTCTTGTTACAGGTGTGACATGGCATTTTTGAAGATTGAATTCCATGTTCCAGGTTATGGCCCATTTTCCAAGTTTGTGAAGATCTTCCTGGAGCACAGCTGTATTTGTCTTAGGCTTAAGGGCTATATACATTATGGTGTCATCAGCAAAAAGTCTAACTGTAGATGTAATATTGTCTGGGATGTCATTTATGTAAAAGAGGAATAGACAAGGGCCAAGTACAGAGCCTTGTGGTACTCCTGATGTTACGGGTACCTCAGAGGAGGCCTCGCCCTCTATTATGACTCTTTGAGTTCTGTCTGTTAAAAATGATCGAATCCAGGAATTTGTTTTGCCTTGGATGCCATAGTGATGGAGTTTGTAAATCAGTGTTTTATGGCTGACCTTATCAAATGCTTTAGAGAAGTCCATCACTATGACATCCGTTTGCATGCCAGACTGCATATGGGTAACTAAGTCATGTATGAACTGAATAAGCTGTGTCTCACAAGATACTTGGGAGCGAAAGCCATGTTGAAGATGATAAAGAATGTTGTGTGAATGTGCATGTTTCATTATACTACTAACCAAGACATGTTCCATTAGTTTTGATGCTATGCATGTCAGGGAAATGGGCCTATAATTTGAAGCTATGTATTTTGACCATTCTTGAAAATAGGTGAGACATTTGCTTTTAGCCAGTCTGTGGGGACTTGTCCTGTAGCATATGACTTCTGAAAGATTAAAGTTAGCGATGGTGCAATTTCAACAGCCAATTCTTTTAGAATTCTTGGGTTGATGTTGTCTGGTCCTTGTGCTTTATACGGCTTAAGATTTTGTAGGAGTTTTAGTACACCAGCTTCTGTAATTTCTATTTCTGGCATTTCTGGTAGTGTTGGATTGGGTAGTTTGGTTACTTGGGGAGATGGGTCATCTGTAAAGACTGATTGAAACTGCTGATTTAGTATCTCCACTTTGGCTTTAGGGTTTGAGTGTAGGATTCCATTTTGTTTGAGAGGCGATATCGCTGTGTGGTTTGTACGGCAGTGTTTCATGTAAGTCCAGAATCTCTTAGCATAACCTTGTTTTTGTTGACTATCTTCAGTAGAGGTGACAATTTCATTTACATAGTTCCAGTAAGCAGTTCTCAGTTGTTGCTGTATAGTTTGTTTTAGATGTTTGTATTTTGGAGTGTGCTTGTGACATTTGTACATTCTGTCCCTTTTTTGCATAAGTTTCTTTAGTGTTGGTGTAATCCAGGGGTATCCGTCCCTACATCTAGCCATTCTGGATGGTATATACATCCCAGTACCTTTGACAATGCTATCCCGAAACATACACCACAACTTGTTTGCACTGTTTTGTTCATAGCAATTTTGAAGATTTTTGCTTACATCTTTCATATGTTTTCTAAATTTGTCCCAATCTGCCTTATTGAAAAAGGGAATATTTCTAGGTTTCTGTTTGTGTTTCATTGGGTTTATGTCTAGCTCTGTGTAACAACAGTCATGATCTGAGATTCCTGGTAATATCTCTGTTCGGTTGACATTGGTAGGGTTATTTGTGATCATTAAGTCTAGAGTGTTTTCTCCCCTTGTTGGCTTGTCTATAATCTGGATAAGACCAAAGTCATCTAGAATGTTTCGAAATTTATCATGAAGTAGTACGTTTTGGCAGTTTGGTTTTAACATTCCATTCTGCCAGTCCCATCCAGGAAAATTAAAATCTCCTGCAATGAATAAGTGTTGCTTTTGATTTACTCTGCCTAGAGATATTTCAAATTGTTCTATGCTGTGTTCATCATTTACGTCAGGTCTGTAGTAGGCACATATGTGAAGTAATTTACAACCAGCTATGCTAATCTTAGCCCAAATGATTTCGCAGTCTGTTTCTAATTCAAATTCCTCTTCACTAAGCAGGTCAGAATGTATTGCAATGAATACCCCTCCTCCTCTCTGTTCATCTGTTCTGTCCTTTCTATATACATTGAATTTATCTGGGAAATATTCAGAATCTAATATGCTATTGCTAAGCCAGGATTCTGTGCCAATAATTATGTCTGGTTTGGAGATATCAATGAGTGAA
>CM034534.1:72403582-72498582 GCA_020002185.1 Paraescarpia echinospica
ATGGTTGTTATTGTGCACAAAATACATAATCTAATAGTTGCAAATCCTCATCTCGAATCTCCACAACCATCACATGTTGATGGAGGATGAACAGTTAATAAATTAGGGCCATTTAATGAAAAATCCACCAGGTGGCGTAATGTTGATATTGCTCTAACATCATAGCAATAAACATGCAAAATTAGTTAGTTTCTCCCATCTAGTATCAATTCTTTTTTGCTTGGCAGGAGTTTGTGGTTTCTGCTGCAATTTTCTCTAGGTTAGGCGATGTTTAGAATTAAATTGATCGGCTAAAGGAGGAAATAGTTCTGAAATTTGTTGTGAAAATTACATGATTTTACAGTTTTTTGCAAATAAAGTCAACATGGCTGCCTCTACGCAAAAATTGCATTGCACATAAAAGTTGCAGGTTAAAATTTTCAACCCATAGTGACATAACATATTGACATAGGATGAACGGTTCAGAAGTTAGGGCCGTTTCAAGACTGTTGCTTAAAGGTGCCCCCCATGGCCCCCAAGAGGGGTGATCGTTGTACACTCAGACCAAAAATTTTAGTTATGCACCAATCTATCAGGCGGTATCAAAAAATATACTTTTACAACAACTTGCAAGACTGAGGGTCTGGTGACTCCATTATAATATTGTAGTTTTGCTAGCAAGTGCCAAATTAGAAAAGTAGATGATTTCTGTGGCATTGAACACAGCGTTCCCCTCAGATGAAAGTTTGTAAACACTGATATGATGATATTAATATATTAACAGTATTCGTCCGAAGTATCAAATATCAATGTCTGACGCCAGATGAAACTGCATCTGATTCTCCTCCCTCAAACAAACGTAATTCCTTCTGATATCAGACACTGACATTCTGAGACAGTCCCTTACCTCAGTGTGGTTAAACAGCAGGTAATAGGGTGAGATCGAGACAATCTTGGTGAGGCCCGAACTGCTCAATCTGATGTTGATTCCCACCTACAAGTAGCCACAGATGTCACAAGGTCACAATTAAGGACAAGTAATGTATTTGTACTTAATGTTTAAGTTTGTAAACACCCCTGAATCTATTTTTGTAGAGTTATGTGGTGTCTAAATAATTTTTTATTTAATTTGACATTTGTTACTCTCCAACAATTCACTTCGTTTATTCTGGTGAAACTAACAATAACACGCCACTGTGTGTGTCGACATTGTCGTGTTGTACAGATGTTTGTGAGCAAGAAATTGAGTTTTTCTGCTCGTGATTGTGATGGCTACATTTTGTTGGGTTGATTCAAGAGGTATGTGATTAAAGTGTACTATTTGTGGGCCAGATGTGTCGTATCCAAGTCACTGCTTCATCAGGAACATGTAATGTTTCTGTGGAAAATACTGTTTTTTTTCTGCAGAACATAGGAGGTTTTTGCTGCGGAACAAATACTATGTAGGTATGAAACATGATTACAATTGCCTAAATATGTCAGAAACATAAGCACTACCAGCAGAAATAAAATGCTAACTACTAATGGTGTTTTCTAATGAAACTAACTATTACAATAAAATACAAAAGGTTAGACACTGTTACAAAACAAACATGTCAGATCATTGGCAGCATATACACAAAGACACTCTAACTGGATATACAAAGACGCTCTCAAATGGCATAGAGCAGGTGCACCATTCAATACATCACCACAGAACTCTTCAAGCAATGGAGACAGTATTACAACTGTTTCCTGTCTGACTGCTATTTAGGTTGTGGCAGGATGGTGGTGTGCAGCCTAAATCAGAACGCCTGAAAATTCAATTTTCAGAGGGAAAGTACTACTAATAGAGGGCAAGTTTAGACAGGAAAATAGAAAACATAAGCAGTCTGGTAACAACATTGCTATATCAGAAATTCAAAATCACCTACTGGCAACAAGGCTGTTACTAGCTATTACCAGGACACTTGCTGGTTCAAAGGTCACAGTTCTTGCAAACGAAAACAACTTTTGTCATGACACATGCAAACTATAAAGACTTATATTTTCTACCCCTTCAACAATAGCATTACAGGGAAAATAACATACCTTTTAATAAAAGCTCAGCAGATCCTAAGCATAATTATATTAATTTATTTATATACTATTAATGTAAAAGACGAGTACTATTTGTGATGTGTAAAAATATCATTAAAGCACACAACTATTTCTATTAGTTCCTAGGAATGAAGCAAAGAAACATTTTAGTTTTGAAATGTGCCTAAGCAGACAAGGTAGCATTCTGTGAACAAAGTCAGTGAAATGTGCCTCAGTAGACAAAGTAGCAATATGTGAGAACATCAGAGAAATGTGCCTCAGTAAACAAGGTAGCAATCTGTGAAAACATCAGTGAAATGTGCCTCAGCAGACAAGGTAGCACTCTGTGAAACACACAGTGAAAAGTGCCTCAGCAGACAAGGTAGCAATATGTGAAAACATCAGTGAAATGTGCCTCAGTACACAAGGTAGCAATCTGTGAAAACATCAGTGAAATGTGCCTTAGTAGACAAGGTAGCACTCTGTGAAACACACAGTGAAAAGTGCCTCAGCAGACAAGGTAGCAATCTGTGAAAACATCAGTGAAATGTGCCTCAGTACACAAGGTAGCAATCTGTGAAAACATCAGTGAAATGTGCCTCAGTAGACAAGGTAGCACTCTGTGAAAACAACAGTGAAATGTGCCTCAGTAGACATCATAAGCAAACTGTGTGAAAATGTCAGTAATTTGCCTGAACAGATGGCACAGTGGAAATATCACAATGCCTGAGCAAAAAACAGAGTTTGTACATTAAAGGTTCTACATAATGTAAGCAGGAATCGAAGCAAAACCAATCAGGGCAAACACAAACGTGCATTACTTCTACCTCAAACGCTGCGGGCATGCTTTGTTGTGGTAACCCGACAACACTGAAGGTGTTCATTAGGCCACCCTTTAAACGTGTCTGCTAATCGAAGAAATACAATTAAACATGTCCACAACAAGCATGCAGATTGGCTTTTGTTTTCACACAAGTAAAAGCTTTGTAAGCAGTAAATAAGACGCCGTTACACCTCATTAGGCTCCACTTAAAGATGCTTCCACAATTCAATTAGGTCATAGCAATTTGGGTTCGATGATGTTCACATTTAATAAACACATGTGTACCTCCATTGGAAGGTATAACTTTGATCATAAGATTGGGTAATTTATAAAATAACCTTATATCATAGTAAATAAAGGCAGAGCCATCTTTTCTCCTTTCAAAGAAGTCTACCTGAAAATACATTAATAAATGTGATATACACATTTTCTTTGTTTTGAGAAAAAGACACTTTTGTCTTTCATCCTCAAAGTTTAAATAAAAACGTGTAAATGAAGTTGGTGTATATTAAGAATCCAAAATCATAGAGAAAGGTGGCAAAGTCTGAAATATTTGTTGCAGATTTGCTACACAAATGTGATATTAATCAACTTTGTTATAAAAAATAGGGTATATCCATACAGCGCGTGCCGTCACTCCGCGTACCAGCACCTGCGGCACTGCGGTGCTCATTGGTTAACTATGGATGTATCACGTTTTGATAAAAAGACAGATGGCGCTTATCGCATTTTTTAAACAACTGCTTGTTTGATGGAGATTGATCACATTTTTTTAAAGAGATAAAGTAAGAGTAAAGGTAAATTCTTATATAGCGTGGTACCCAGTCCTTAGTACTGCTCAGAAGACTTTACACTTTACTCCCTGGCAGACCTGTTTATTGGATGTTTAGAACACCATCTCGATTTCTCTGGGAAGTATTCAGAGATGATAAAAGGATATTTGCTTAAAAAGAACCTCTTTAAAATCACTGTTTTGGCTTTTACTGTGTTAAGCACCTAAGTATATAAGGGACATTAGTTATACGAAACAGTATAACTAAGTCCAAACAGGTTCATTACAAGTAGTTCAATTTATTCAACAGCAACACCATGCAACTGAATGACAAAACGGTCAGTGGTGTTTTTACATTTCCCCCAAAAAAGTTGTTGAACGTTTTCCCTCAGCTTACAGTAAATCAATCAAGGTGAACATCAGACAGTTGAGAAGTCATATGCATTACACAAATAACAAAGTTGTTTATCAAATCTGTTTGGGCAAGATATTACTATACCATTATATTACTATACAAAGAATCAGCCATAGACAGATAATGACATTGCAGGTGAATATCTGATTCTAATTACAGGTGTGTCAACAAAAACATTAGAATTTGAGGTCATACCTGTGACCTTGACATCACCGCATTTGTAATCCACCAGGTGGCACTGGTTGCACTGTTCACAGTGGACATGTGATGGCTTGACACATCGTTGACACTTGTCACAGTGCGTGTACTGTCTTCCGTCCTGCAAAGAGAGACAGAAGGTGGCTTAAGTGAGACCATTACATGTGTCATCTGTCAGGACCAAGAATATTACGTGTCATCTGTCATGACCAAACAAATGACACTATGCATTGCAAATAATCAGTGAGTAATAATTACTAATCTGATTATCCCCTAAACAAGGGTATGTCCTTAGTTTATGCTTTTTACTTTAGTTGTGTGTTCAATAATTTATGGTAACACAATTGAAAATTTATCAAATTTGTACAGTTTCTGAAACAACCTTTTGAGAACTGCCCAATTGGATATAATAAAATTATTATCCAAAATGGCCGTCCTCCAGATGGCGCTACAGGCACAAACTCTATGTAATAATAAAGTACTGTTTTTTAATATGGTCACTTCAACATTCAGGTCATTTCACCCACTCTCGCATGCGACCTTAATAATGAGGTTCCACTGTATATATAGTGTACTTATAAACATAAGTATCTTCGTGTTTGTCACACGCCACAGCGAACCAGGTATCAAGTCAAACAGGCCTATACTGCACCTGAGCCAAAACTAACTGTCTAAGTCATGTCCCATCAATTTTTTGATTTGGGCAGAAGTGCACACCTTATAATCCTTGCATTGTCATCTTTCACTGTCCAGTTTACTTTCCTTGACGGATAATCCCAAACTAATCAATAATCCCAAACTAATCAAATGACATAAAATGACAATTTTTTTTCAAAACATTGCTTTCTTAAAGTTTGTTTCCATTTTATCAATAAATAAAAATATACTGAAGATATATCAACAAATGAGGTGTCATTTTATGTACAAAACTCCACGTCATAATTCTGCTGTGACAGGTGACACATGTACAGATGTAGAGAGACATACCTTAGACGTGAGGCGTCACACTTGTTGCAGTGGTCAATATCTGTTGGCACGTAACACTGGCACTTGGTACAAAACCTGCAAAGTTTAAAATTAATTAATAATACCCCAAAGCAATAAATTTCCGTACTACTGTACATATAATCAAATTATTATTATGTTTAGCCGAAAATGTGTTCCCTGTCAATAGCCTGCCTACCAGCTCAGTCAACAGCAGTTTCAACTGCATACCATTCTTTGTGTATGTATCAATTTGACATGTTTGAGTGCTACCATTATGTAGGACCCACCTTTCCAAAACGAGAAACATATTGTATATTTGAATAGGGCACATTGAGAAGAAAAAAATACACCTCCATGTTACCTATATTCAAACTACTTTCAGAGATACAGCAATTTGAATGTTGAGAATGTTAAGTCTGGTTTCGAGAATAAAAGCTTTCCAACATTTTTACTCAGCTGTGGTTTTATATACTATCAACTTTGGTGTTCACAATTTTAACTTTGATTTTAACTGTATCAGCTGTGGTTTTTAACTTTTTCATCTGTGATTTTCAATGTTAGCTCTGGTTTTCATCACACTATCGGCTGTATTTTAAAACATTGCCAGCAATTAAAACAAAAATTTACAGGTGTCACAAAACATCAAAATAAACACACGTGTAACATTTATATCATTTACACAATGAACACATGAAAGATTAGTCTATTTCAAATCATTTCATGATGGAAACTCATAAAAAAAATGGTCCAATTGTCTTTTAGCTTGTAGTCTAATGAGCATCATTTTGGAATGATGGGTCACATATTGCTGATCAGTACAAACCTACACAAGGAAGACTTTTTTCAACACTTAAACCCATCTTAAGTACACACACCTGTACCCCTCTTCCCAGGGGAGTTTGATGGAGGCGGGAGGAAGATTTGTGAAGAGCTATGCTTTGCCCCCTCTGACTCCCTTTCTGGTACAGCACGTGGTTGTCATAATCGACCTGAAAGAGACAGAGGTTGAGTGTAAAATAATCAAGCACAATGTTATCAGCATGTAGGCCGATTCGACCCCGAATTCTATTATTAACAGATATTATATTCATTTTGAAAGCATGGTAAGATTCTGAGAGGCAGCTGTAAAATGTTTTTCAAAAATATTATTGTAACAATTTTCATCACATTACTTTTTAACCAGACGTCTGTATCAATAATGGCTGTCAACAGCGCTCTCAAAAGCAGTGAGCTGCACAGTGCTCAGGCACAGTAACTGTACAACCTGGACAGATAGTCCTGGACACAACTCACACAAAGCCTTGGACATAGAGATCTGGATATATAGAGCCCTGCAGTGGCCAGTTCCATGAAACGCACCCAACTTAGGCAGAAAAGTTACACCCAATTCTGTAGATGTGCCTAGCTGGGCAGATCCTTAGGCAGCATTGCATGGCAGCCACCCAGACATCATCCAACTAAGTGCTTCTGGCATGATTAACCGATAAGCAAGTTACTGCATTTTCAGGAACAAATCTTCCCACAACTCACTTAAATTCATATTTTAATCGGGCAGAAATAAAAAAGCGTAAGAATAAATCAACTCTTCTGAAACTATACCTTTCAAACAGCTGAACGTTGTTGTACGTATCCAGGAGATTTAAATGATCTCTAAACACACAAGTTCTCTGCGCCAATATAAATCGTGAACGATCGCTGCCATTTGTAGATTGAATAACGTGACACCTAGCTAGAGTTGGGGCTATTTGGGGTAGTCTCAGGAGTTGCCCCCTAATTTGGGGATGATCTCAGCTGGGTATGTGTCATGCAACCGTCCCTAGTGGCTAGGTACCACCTAGGAGCTAATGACCCTAACTTGGACTTAGGTGTGTGTCATGCAACTGAGCATTGGACATGGAGCCCTGGACATAGAGGTCATATATGTCAATGCTAAACGGAAATAACTAACCTTGAAGTGTAGCATGCGGAGGGAAGGAAGTCCTTCAATGATCCAACGCTCCAGGAAATAGGGAAAGAACCAAAACACTGGCAGTTCACAGCCAACTGAAGTAATTAACATTGTTATTTTAGTTGTTTTATAGGATTATGGCATCAAATATACGAAAAAAACAGTTAGCATCAAAGCATTACCATCAGTGGTTTCACAATTCGGAGACATACTGAATTGTGTGCATATCAAATGAATAGGCTGAAATGTTTATTGCCAACTTGTTATACAAAATATGATTTAAAGTGACATTTGTTATAAAAATGGGCCCAGTGGCCCTAAAGTCCTTTGGACTAATACGTCTATATGTGACCCCGGCTGACCAAATGAGTGATAAGTCAGAAAAATTGTAACATTGTTTTCTTTCATTCTTGTAAAGGTTGGGTAGGATGCTAATAAGAAAGCATTTGATTTAGTAGACCAGTCCTCACTGTGGTCTAAGATAATTTCGTGCGGCATTAATGGTAATGTGTTGAAAATTGCATACAACATGTACAAAAATGCTAAATCATGTATAAAACAGGGCCAGGTTGTGTCAGCCTTCTTCTCACTTGTTATCAAAACTTGTCTCCTTTGTTATTTGTTATTTACCTGAATCATTTTGAACACTGTTAGTCATATTTATAAGGGACTTGACTTGAAATTTACAACAACCTTAGTGATGATGATGTAGACATTTTCTTGAAAATGTATGTTCTACTATATGCTGATGACACTAGAATGATTCAATCAATTACAGATTTCTTGTGTATAGCGGAACTATGTCAACTCTTCTTGTTTCAGGTGTCAACTACATAGTGAATATGTAATTATTAGTATATATTGATACAATTGATTTACACAGTACCATGTCTAAACAAGGCATGGCAAGTGTAAACAGAACAGTAGAATGCATTTGATATCAATAAAGTGTAGGATATTTCACTCTATAGTTGTCCAGAATATTAATTTTCTATGTTTGTTACCTACAGGTGACAATACATCTTTAACCAATAGACACCACAGTCACACCATTTTATAATAATTAAATGAACATAAAAATAAACACAACTTGCAATTATAGAAAATCAATAGTTTTGAAGATACAGTTTAAAAGCTGCAGGCAAATGTTCAGTTTAACAGGGGTCAAATGTGTCTGCTCTGTCTGTGACCAATTAAAGATTAGTCAAGGTCTCAATAGAACAATGCAAAGTGGAGTGAGGCTGGGCACTGTTTCTGGTACAATACACAAAATCTACTGTTGGGGGTGGTATAGATAATATAAAACGTTTGCACTTTGGGGGCCCCTGAGGTGCCCTTAGAATGATTCAGTCAAATACAGATTTCTTGTGTATAGTGGCAGCACCCTAAGATAAGTCTATGCAAAATTAGAGAAAAAGTTACTGAATGGTTTCTGAGATACGGCACCTGACGGCAGACATCAGACGCAGAGGTATTACAATAGTCCCTTGGACCTTCGGCCCAAAGGACTAAAAACTATCGCCCTGTATCGAATCTGCAGTATACCTCTAAATTAACAGAACGGGCTGTTGTAGACCCACTTTGCTTTCATTTAGAATGTGGATTTCCTTTACCACCTTGTCAGTCTACTGAAACTGCACTTGTTAAGGTTCAGTCTGACATTCGTTTATTTAAATGTGGACTGGTTTTAATTAATGTGTCGTCGGCTTTTGATACCATGAGATTTTGTTGAATATTATGAATTGTTCTTTTGGTGTATCAGGCACAGCTCTAAATTGGTTTTCATCATATCTTCAATCAAGGTCGCAATGAATTATTATTGATGGTACGGTGTCTGATCAGTTTAAACTTAATCAGGGAGTACCGCAAGGATCATACCTTGGCCCTGTGGAATTCACAGAGTATTCTTGTATTCTAGCCCTGTTTTTCATATCATTGATCAGCATAGTAAGCTGGGGCATGCGTATGCTGATGACCGTCAGGTGTACTGTGGTTTTAACCCCGATTCTATGCACAGCAATCGCGAGTCTATAGAACGGTGCATTAGTGACATCAATAGCTGGATGCAAAGCATGAAATTAAAAACAAACAACTCCAAGACTGAGTACATCTTAATTGGTTCTCCGCAACAACTGGCAAAATGCACCAACATGTCCATTAACATCGGGGGCAATGAGGTACATGCTTTCAATTGTGTGCAAAATTTGGGCACTTATTTTGATAAGCACATGTCTATGGAACAACATATCAAGTCCAAATGTCAGGCAGTTTATGCACAACTATATAACACTGGGAAAATTAGAAAATATCTCGATCAACAGAGTGCAGAGAAACTGATACATGCTCTGGTCCACAGCCATATTCATTAGTGTAATGCCTCTACTTGAACATGCACACGTGGTCGTGCCTTCAAACTAAGACCTTAGTTACACGCTTACTAAACACAATTTGGCGGGCAGTTTACCTTCAATATAGTTGGTATACTCTTAAGAACATTAAATTAATTAATACATGAAAAACTAGGAACAGACTACATCCTTTACATGAAGACACGCCGTACCTGATCCACTGTTGAACCTGAACTCGACACGTCTGTTCTTGATTGCAAGGGAGATGAAGTCACCCTTTCCCTCGTCGCTCTGGGCGTTATAGAGCAACAGACCGTCCGGCACTGTCTGGGCCTTGAACATAAGGATCACCTGTGTCTCCAAAAGGGCATCAGACAGGGTCTCATAGCTGAACATTGGGTCCCTCACAGCGATACCTTCAACAAACGGTCATAATTAAAGAGACGGAACACATAAGTTCTCAGGACTGCTCAAAGCACTTTTATACTTCACTCCCTGGCAGACATGATCAATCGAACACCATTTCGACTTCTCTGGGAAGCATTCAGCCTTGCTGCAATTAATGCACAAACACTATTCATATACAAATATCCACCACTGTCTTTTTCAGGTAGCCGTAGAGCTGAGTGAACTGTAGCAATGTAGAGTGAAAGAACTTGCTCAATGTTCAATGCGACAGCAAAGGACTCGAAACAGGGTTCTCTCGATTGAGATTTCATTTAAATAGGTCTGCCAGAGAGAAAGTTTAAAGTGCTTTGAGCAGTCCTAAGGACTGGACACTGCGCTATATAAGAACATACCTTTACATTTTACTGATGGTCTCCCTCTTCTCCTTTTACCACTCTCTTCTCAATTCTCAACTAAACATTGTGAAGTGACGTAAAACGCAGAGTGACTTACCTATTTCACACCTGTCACCAGCCCTTCCAACTGGACAGGTACACCTGTAGCTGGTTGTAGAATTTATCCTTCTCTCCATATGCACCTGAAGCATACATAGGGTAACTAATCAACTGCACCACTGTCATTTATAAAGACAATAATTTATATCTGTTAAGTTCATTTGCTATGTATTTCAGATTATCTGAACAATGATTGAAACATCTAATATTGTCTTTATAGATGTGTGTTTACATTCTGTATCCTATCCAAATGTTCTGATCAATGTTGTATTTTATGCACCTAAACATGGTATTTATTTGTATAAAGAAATAAATATTAATATTATTGGAACAGTGAGGATATATATATGAATATATATATAAGATATATATATATAAGAAAGTATTCAATGGAACACATTATCTGCTAGTTGTGTAAATGCTGGCTGTGTGAACAGGTTTCCATATAAAACTGAGAAACATCTCAGAAGGGTAAGTTACACATAGAAATACAAATTCTGTATCCTATCCAAATGTTTTGACCAATGTTGTATTTTATGCACCTAAACATGGTATTTATTTATATAAAGAAAGAAATATTAATATTATTAGAACAGAAATATCTCGGAAGGGTAAGTTACACATAGAAATTAACATGTTGGATTCTCGGTAAGTTATAGGTTTCCTAGTTCAGTTGCCATATTATGTTTTTGCTCTATCTTGTTAAACTTTGTAGATACTCACTGTTGCATGTATTGTCTGTCATCCATCAGGACAAAATCACAGTTGCACTTGCAGCAGAGCATGGCGCCTTCACTCCCACTGCACTCGAGACAGTTGGATGGACACGAGGCACACTGACCACCATTGTACTTGTAGTAGGGACAACACGTGTCACACACCGTCACTCCACTGCCAACATCTGAGCACGTTTCGCAGTGGGACGGACATGCTGCAAAACACATGTCATGACGTCATGACCAGGTAAAATACTACTGCAAATAGACTTCATTTGTTTATATAACATGGCTGTATCTAGTGAACAGCGGGACAACCGTGCTTTCAGAGATGACACTCTGTCGACTTCACATATTATTTATTAATATCTTTATTTACGTGTTAGCTTTTATTTATCTATTACATTGGGTCGCGACACAGTCTAAACTTTATGTGTATGCCATGTATCGAGGGCAAGAGGTTCACTCCTGATGTTAGCCAGACCAGATCCAATGTCAATCTTGAACTCCGCGCGACCGTCTTTCATTCCAAAGGCCAGCAAGTCTCCCGGCCACCGTCTGCATCTCCGTTGTACAGGATCAACCCTGGATACAAACACTCACGATCATCCATGGATATATATACACTCAGTATGAGCCATGGATACAGGCATTCAGGATCAACCGTGGATGCAAGCACTCAGTTCTCAGGATCAACCCTGGATTCACACACTCAGGATTAACCTTGGATACAGTAAATCAAGATCAACCTTGGATACACACACTCAGGATCAACTATGGATACAGACATTCAGAATAAAATTCAGATACACACACTCAGTTATCTAACACCAACACCATCATACAAGCACTCTGTCCTCTGACACGACACTCCAACAACATCATACAAGTCTGTTCTCTGACACGACACACCAACAATATCATACAAGCACTCTGTTCTCTGACATGACACTCCAACAACATCATACAAGCACTCTGTTCTCTGACACCAACAACATCATACAGGCACTCTGTTCTCTGACACGACACACACCAACAACATCATACAAGCACTCTGTTCTCTGACACCAACAACATCATACAAGCACTCTGTTCTCTGACACCAACAACATCATACAAGCACTCTGTTCTCTGACACCAACAATATCATACAGGCATCTCTCCTGACAACTTCTAAAAACAGAGTTTTGAAGTATTTTACAGAGTTCACATTTAAAATGTACTTACTCAGTGTGACATCAGCGTACAAGACACACTCAAAGTATCCCGCAAACCCATGCAGAAGTACACTTTCCTGTATG
The DNA here is from genome assembly GCA_020002185.1 of Paraescarpia echinospica. Taxonomy (NCBI): domain Eukaryota; kingdom Metazoa; phylum Annelida; class Polychaeta; order Sabellida; family Siboglinidae; genus Paraescarpia; species Paraescarpia echinospica. Next base: position 72,416,030 of record CM034534.1, read on the forward strand.
TTGAATCATAGCACATTATAATGGTTGTTGTCTGGTGTTGCATCTACAAATAAACATATCCAGCTATTGACACAGAGCAAAGAATTCAGAACACAAATATAATGTTATGAATTTTGTGACAGAATCAAATTGATGCTTTGGTCTGATTTATATAAAGACTAACAAGATTAAGTTCTTATACAACAAGTTTGTGAATAATTTTGGACGTTCATTCATAAAACAAATCCCAGCTGCTTTGTGGACAGTTCCTGTTGATAACATTTGTGCTGTATCTTAGGCCCATGAACAATGAAGAGATACAAAAACACAACCTGCCTGTTTATTGTTGTTTGAAAAAAAATGTGGTTGTGGCGCATAATGTAAGTTACAGTGTCCAACATTTCAGGTCCAGAGTGTCTCACTCCTGCAACTGGTTGTAATGTTTGGCCACCGTCTCTGTCAGATCCGCAGTCTGCGACAACAACAGAGTACATCTGATCTAGTACCATCCACTTTAGGGATTACCTCAGAACATTGATGTCAAACAAAATTACATTCATCTGGCTTTAGCCCCCCAGCCCCCAAAACAAGAGTGTGTAAACAATGACATGATGATATCAATACATCAACAGTATCGGTCCGAAGCATAAAATATCGGTGTCCAATGCTGAAACTGTCTCTGACCCTCCTCCACAAATGAAAGTAATTTTGTGTGATATCGGACTATAAATGTTAATATTATTGGAACAGTGTAGAATATATATATATATAAGAGTCTTCAATTTCAGAGGATATAAATTAATGGAACATATTATCTGCTGGTTGTGTAAATGCTGGCTGTGTGAACAGGTTTCCATATAAAACTGAGAAATATCTCAGAAGGGTAAGTTACACATAGAAATAAAAATGTTGGATTCTCGGTAAGTTATATGTTTCCTAGTTCAGTTGCCATGTGATGTTTTTGCTCTATCTTGTTAAACTTTGTAGATACTCACTGTTGCATGTACCGGTATTGTTTGTCATCCATCAGGACAAAATCACAGTTGCACTTGGAGCAGAGCATGGCGCCTTCACTCGCACTGCACTCGAGACAGTTGGATGGACACGAGGCACACTGACCATCATTGCACTTGTAGTAGGGACAACACGTGTCACACACCGTCACTCCACTGCCAACATCTGAGCACGTTTCGCAGTGGGACAGACATGCTGCAAGACACAAGCCACGACGCCATCACCAGGTAAAATACTACTGCAAATAGACTTCATTTGTTTATATAACTTGGCCGTATCTAGTGAACAATAGGACAACCATGCTTTCAGAGATGACACTCTGTTGACTTCACATATTATTTATTAATATCTTTATTTAAGTGTTAGCTTTTATTTATCTATTACATTGGGTCGCGACACAGTCTAAACTTTATGTGCATGTGTGCATGTGTGTGTGCATGTATAACTTGTCTGCTGTTTATATTTGGTTCAAGATTCCACCTTGAAAAGTGCTTTGTTAACTATAACCATAACACAATTGGTTGAAATACCGACTACTTTGACAAAGTGAATTGACTGGGCAATAACACACATTTCTAACAATTGCAGTGCATGCTGCAAGAATGTCGTAGAACATGTCAAAAGTGACCCTTCCTGAATAAAACAACAGCTGGTGTGACTAACCCTAGCATTTCTTGCCCACCTGGCCATATCTTGAATCACATCTGTCAGCATCAAATTCTGCAGCTGCATCAGCATTCACTGTACAACTCTGGCAGTGGTCAGGGCAAGCTGAAAAAAGATGACACATTTACTCAGAGAATTAACAGCAGTTCCATTAGTAAGACACAACTTACAGATTGCATATGTAAAATATGTAGGATATTTAACGCAAACCAGGCAGGATATAGTTTATCATGGACTAGTACATAAGCAGTCCTATAGAGGATAACAATAAACATTTGTAATCATGAAATTAAAGAAATAAATATTATTATTACTTAGGATGCGATCACTCTCAGTGCCAGCACCTAAAGGTCAGCATACCAATAGTGTTCTGAACAAGGTTGACTAGTTGAACAAGGCCTCGTATGACATTCTTGCAACCACAACATACACACAGACAAGTAAATTAATAGAATATTGCTGTGTGATGTACAACTAGACTCTAGAATACAGACCTGGGAAACATTTCTCTCCGACAAGTTCGCAGTGAGTGCCAGAGAAGCCATTGTTACAGATGCACTGGAAGCCGAACTCAGTCGCCGCAGTTCAACAGCTACCGTTGCTCCCACAGAGGTTACTGACACACACAGGGCAGTTGGACACACCCACCATGTCCATGGCATCACCCCCAAGGTCCACAGGCACCCCACTGATCGCAATCTTATTGATGCACCCTGCAGACAGACGTAGAGCAAGACTCACTTGTAGCACAGGTGACAGTGAGAATAATCATCCAAGAAGAATATTTTCAAACTTTATTCTTAACAAGTTATTGTGTTAACATTTCTTGTCAGTTATTCGTATGTTGGAATGATGAACTCTCGATAATGCAATGGCTTTCTTGTCCATCCTCCTTTTGGGGTCTTGTTCTTGCTGGCCCACCGTAAATGCATGTCGACAATGAAATTTTATTTTATGAACTAGGTGGCTGTCAGGCCTGGTGAAATATAATTTCGTTGTCAACGTGACTTACTAAGTCAGGTGTGTAGAGGTCACAAGTGACATACCTCAGGGAAGTGTCCTTGGCCCCATTCTATTCTTCTTCCAATACACGCTTAGCCTCAACATGCTGAGGATACAGGCGGTGCCGTGGCATGGCAGGCGAACAGGAAATTTTTGTTTTGTTTTTAGAGTGCAATATATAAGAACACAAATTATCGTGTAAATAAACATAAATACGTGCAGAAGAACTTGTTAACGTCTAAAACATGGGGTACTGCAAAGTCTGGATGTTGCTTTTAAACGCATACAGGCTGTTTTGATTTACAATATATTGAGGGAGGGAATTCCAAAGTCGAATGGTACTGGGGAAAAAAGAATACAAGTGGTAGTTGCATCTGGAGTGAGGGATAAGGTAAGATAAGGAATGTTGTTTTCTAGTGACTATATTTACAGGAATAAGGTATTGGTTTGCTGGTATACCCACTAGGCCATTTGCTATCTTGTACATCATACATAGTTTTGCACCAGTTCTTCTGTCTGATAAGGATCTCCATCCTAATGTCTGGAGCATGTCTGTTACACTGGAGGTATTGTGGTGGCGATATAAGACATATCGGGCTGCACGGCGTTGAATCATTTCTAGTTTGTTTATTTGTGTAAGGGTATATGGATCTCAGACAGTACAGCTGTTCTCCACGATGGGTCTGACAAAGGTGAAGTAGGCCTGAGTTTTTATTTGAATTGACGGAACTTTGAGATTTCTGCGGAGGAAGCCTAGTGATCTATTTGCTTTTAGACAAATGTTATTTATGTGGGCATTCCACCGGAGATCTGAGGTTATGGTTATACCAAGATATTTTACCTGTGAAACAGTTTCTAGTATTTGACCGTGAAGCATGTATTGATTGTTAATTACAGTTTTGTTTCTTGTTACAGGTATGACATGGCATTTTTGAAGATTGAATTCCATGTTCCAGGTTATGGCCCATTTTCCAAGTTTGTGAAGATCTTCCTGGAGCACAGCTGTATTTGTCTTAGGCTTAAGGGCTATATACATTATGGTGTCATCAGCAAAAAGTCTAACTGTAGATGTAATATTGTCTGGGATGTCATTTATGTAAAAGAGGAATAGACAAGGGCCAAGTGGTACTCCTGATGTTACGGGTACCTCAGAGGAGGCCTCGCCCTCTATTATGACTCTTTGAGTTCTGTCTGTTAAAAATGATCGAATCCAGGAATTTGTTTTGCCTTGGATGCCATAGTGATGGAGTTTGTAAATCAGTTTTTTATGGCTGACCTTATCAAATGCTTTAGAGAAGTCCATCACTATGACATCCGTTTGCATGCCAGACTGCATATGGGTAACTAAGTCATGTATGAACTGAATAAGCTGTGTCTCACAAGATACTTGGGAGCGAAAGCCATGTTGAAGATGATAAAGAATGTTGTGTGAATGTGCATGTTTCATTATACTACTAACCAAGACATGTTCCATTAGTTTTGATGCTATGCATGTCAGGGAAATGGGCCTATAATTTGAAGCTATGTATTTTTGACCATTCTTGAAAATAGGTGAGACATTTGCTTTTAGCCAGTCTGTGGGGACTTCTCCTGTAGCATATGACTTCTGAAAGATTAAAGTTAGCGATGGTGCAATTTCAACAGCCAATTCTTTTAGAATTCTTGGGTTGATGTTGTCTGGTCCTTGTGCTTTATACGGTTTAAGATTTTGTAGGAGTTTTAGTACACCAGCTTCTGTAATTTCTATTTCTGGCATTTCTGGTAGTGTTGGATTGGGTAGTTTGGTTACTTGGGGAGATGGGTCATCTGTAAAGACTGATTGAAACTGCTGATTTAGTATCTCCGCTTTGGCTTTAGGGTTTGAGTGTAGGATTCCATTTTGTTTGAGAGGCGATATCACTGTGTGGTTTGTACGGCAGTGTTTCATGTAAGTCCAGAATCTCTTAGCATAACCTTGTTTTTGTTGACTATCTTCAGTAGAGGTGACAATTTCATTTACATAGTTCCAGTAGGCAGTTCTCAGTTGTTGCTGTATAGTTTGTTTTAGATGTTTGTATTTTGGAGTGTGCTTGTGACATTTGTACATTCTGTCCCTTTTTTGCATGAGTTTCTTTAGTGTTGGTGTAATCCAGGGGTATCCGTCCCTACATCTAGCCATTCTGGATGGTATATACAACCCAGTACCTTTGACAATGCTATCCCGAAACATACACCACAAATTGTTTGCACTATTTTGTTCATAGCAATTTTGAAGATTTTTGCTTACATCTTTCATATGTTTTCTAAATTTGTCCCAGTCTGCCTTATTGAAAAGGGGAATATTTCTAGGTTTCTGTTTGTGTTTCATTGGGTTTATGTCTAGCTCTGTGTAACAACAGTCATGATCTGAGATTCCTGGTAATATCTCTGTTCGGTTGACATTTGTAGGGTTATTTGTGATCATTAAGTCTAGAGTGTTTTCTCCCCTTGTTGGCTTGTCTATAATCTGGATAAGACCAAGGTCATCTAGAATGTTTCGAAATTTATCATGAAGTAGTACGTTTTGGCAGTTTGGTTTTAACATTCCATTCTGCCAGTCCCATCCAGGAAAATTAAAATCTCCTGCAATGAATAAGTGTTGCTTTTGATTTACTCTGCCTAGAGATATTTCAAATTGTTCTATGCTGTGTTCATCATTTACGTCAGGTCTGTAGTAGGCACATATGTGAAGTAATTTACAACCAGCTATGCTAATCTTAGCCCAAATGATTTCGCAGTCTGTCTCTAATTCAAATTCCTCTTCACTAAGCAGGTCAGAATGTATTGCAATGAATACCCCTCCTCCTCTCTGTTCATCTGTTCTGTCCTTTCTATATACATTGAATTTATCTGGGAAATATTCAGAATCTAATATGCTATTGCTAAGCCAGGATTCAGTGCCAATAATTATGTCTGGTTTGGAGCTATCAATGAGTGAAAGGAATTCTGCCTTCTTGTTTTTTAGTGATTGACAATTTAGGTTGATGATTCTCAATGGTTTTTTAGTATTAGGAGTATGACGGTAATTGTGCTGTTTCCTTTGATTCGAAGGAGATGATGTATGTAGTGGAGGTCCTAACCCTGCTGGTGTTGTAGGGAGTTGAATGGAGTCATCATTTGATTGAGAGATGTGTTGATATATATTTTCAGAAAGTTCAATGTCGTCATAATTGAAAAGGGTACTACTGAAATTAGGCATTCCACATTTTAGGCAATTCCATGATGTGTTGGTGTTTTGCATTGTTTCATATATTGTGTCTCTGACATTTTCACATTGCGTGTGGAACCAAGTATTGCAGGAGTCGCAACAAATTGCTTTCTGTTTCCAAGTTACTGTTTTTTGGCAAACACCACATGGGTACATGGGTGCTCTGGGGCCGGGATTTAATTCAATGTCGTTTGCCAGTACAAGAAGATATAGCATAAAGTATGATGGGAATTTTTTGGGGTTTGCTCTGGACATCCTTGGTTTATGCAGCAAGTTGATGGACAATGCCTTGATGAGAGAAATCGATCCTGATGTGTTTACAGAAATTTCATGTGAAGTTGCATAACAGTCATTCGTACTATTTTTAATCTCTACAAATACAACCATGAGAAAAACAACACTCAGGTAAAACATCCTGTAAGTGTAAAACCTAGTATTTATGTTAGTCAGGAAGTGCTACAGTATGGATGGTACTGCTATGTGCTAAAGGACACAAAAAATAGTAGATAGTGTAGAAGAAAGACTTGAAATGGAAATGTAGAGTCTTCGTCCCAGGGCCTACACTGGACACACAAAGAGCAGCACCATTTACGAGGCCATGTTAGGCAGACCCAAGCCAGGAATTTTTTTTTTTATTTATAATTTTTTTTTTTTATTGTAAACTTATACTAAGACAGGAGTATAACTAATCCCTATGTTTATGTACCAGTCTCGGTGTATTTTAACCGATTTGCATGTAGATTTATGGATCATAGGTGCCTTGGTTACCAGTTGTTTACTGGGCGATAATACAGTGTCTTGATAAATAATGTTCGTTTTAGACAGAAATGGGTGTTTTTTTAGTATTTGTGTTGGTCACAGGACGCCAACTAATAGCACTTATCGAACACCTTACCGTAATATAAATCAAATTAAAAACAAGTAAAATAATAAGATTAATAGAGGATGATTTAAAATTTTCCTGTTCGCGCCACCAGCCTCGCTCTCGCATCCCAATGTCAATGTCAATGTACTTGTCCGACATTGGTAATTACATGTCCCGGACAAGCATTAATGTCGAGCCCTGACCAGACTGTTTTATAAATACCCGCAGACGTCAAGCGTCGGCCGACAAAATACGTCTGCCGTGGAATTGCGCAATCTATACAGTACCCCTTTAACTTTTAAGACTTCACCTTAGGCTTAGCGGCTAAGGCTTAGCTTAGCCAGTAAAGTTAAGTTAGCACTCACTCTCAGTCTCAGGGTTCTTTGTCCGGTGTGTGCATGCGTGCGTTTACAGAAAAGTAGATGTCAATGGGTTTTAATTCTACATAAGTACTCTGTATTGTAGAAGTATATACTGAATTACAACCAAGGCTCAACTTCTGACAGTCGGGTTGTTTACCTGGCCGCCATTCTTCGCCTCCTGGATCCCTGCCTCAGACAAATCGGCGTCGTGCCAACCGCAGAATCTATTTGCTTGATTATACTCGCTCTCACCGTGTCTAATCATTACCACTTTGTAGGCTGCCATTTTTGTTGCAGTGACAGCGAGTGTTTGGACTTTTAACGCCAGAATATCGAAATGACGTACACTGACAAGGGGATTACCGAGACAAGGAGCCGGCTAAACATCGACCAAGTGACCTTGACGTTCGAGGGAATGGCACGAACTTTTTGATGTATGTGGCGCCCCCATGCGAATGAAACATTCGCATCTAGGCTGGCTGGTCGACCCGAAATTACAAAAAAAGCAATTAGACAAACTTCTTCATTGATTATACATACTGATTTTGAGACCCTGATTTGCCCGATTTTCTTACCTTACCGCCATTTTTTGCCTCCGCAATCCCAAGGTCAGATAAATCGGCATCATGCCAACCGCAGAATCTGTTTTCACTGTTATATGCACTTTCCCCGTGCCTAATCATAACAACTTTTGTGGTCATTTTGGATTAACAGTTACGACACCGGCTTAGCAATAGCTCAAAACGGTGAATGAATTTAAGAGAATGTGTTTCTCTTAAAAATCACACGAAGAGACGCTATTTGCGATGTTGTAGCAGACGTCAACTTTTAGCCCGGATGTTAAAACTGGTTTCGCCATCTAGCGACTATAAAACAACTACTTTGTGAAATTGGAGAAGTTTCTGCTAATCACATAAAACTGTAACATCAAGTTTTAACCAGATTACCATCCAGTGCAATAAGCTAAAACATGGCGGCAGGTGGACTAGGAAGCTGTTGGTTTATCAAGAGTCCAACAATTATCATTTACGATCAATTTTAGGTGTAACCCATCCTTATCATGAATTATCTGTCAATTTTATTTTTAAACATGGTAATTCACTATGCTATCAATAACAACACCAGGAGACAAATTGTTCCATTCATTCACCATCATATGGGATAACTACTAAATTCTCATATCCAATCTACACTGCTCTTTTTCTAATGGTATTTTATTTTGTGCCTTCTAGTTCTACTGTCCTTATGTCTGACTGATATATCTATCAATATGAAACAGTACTCATTTTCACACAGGATAATAAATTACTGGAACAAATTATCTGAATATGTTTAAAATAGAATTGATGGGTATATGATAAGGGCATATACACATTCGTACACAAATATCCACCACTGTCTATAGCCAGGCACTCATTCATACAGCTGAGTGAACTGGAGCAACCTACAGTGAACGAACTTGCCCAAGGTTCGACATGGCAGCACAGGATTTGAACCCAGGTTCTCTCGATTGAGAGTCCAATGCTCTCAACCCACACTCCAACCGGGTGTTATTCACAACTAACGTCTCTCGGATGAGGATGAAGGCAACACAGTTGGCTTGTTTTCAGTGTATTCATATTGACATACATAATACACAGCAGCGATTGAGAACTCCACTTGTGAATGCATCATTGTTCATACCTGGATGCTATTTTCAACAAACACACTTAGTGAACACTAATTTAATTTCAATGCAGTGCAGCACAACTGCAGTACTCAAAACATTGATAGTTATGATGAATCCCCTGTGCTGTATTAAAAAGTCCTAAACCATTGAAATGAGAACAATGTGGCACTTGGTCAGCCATTTCCTATTTGCCCAAATGTGACGCAAAATCTCATTCTTCAGTCATAGTTCAGCAAATTTAGTTTGTGATAAAAATATTATGTTTATGACTATCATAGCAATCGCTACATTAGAAGCGAACTGTAAAGTTTCCACAAGTACAACATAATCTAAGCACAACGACAGAGCAGCATCACATCCTTTTTACAGCGGCAGTTCCTTTTAGAGTGCACCAAAAACTACTTTTTAGTGATGCTTTAACACAAACCGTGCCTGAAAACTGCCTGAAGATGCAGTGAAATATTAAACATAAAAAACAAGTTCACAGCCATACAACCCAGTATTCCGAAACAAAATACCATGTGTCATCAATGAATTTGTGTGTATCATCTGGGTGGAGAAAAACAATTATACAATTAAAATAGTTTTCTTGATACAGTAAGCTTACACCAGGGAGGTCAATACATACGTTATTACAAGACATGTTACTGCATATTGCAAACACAGAAGAGAGACAGAAAACACTATCTAGATTGTTGCTACTCTGCCGAGAGCCATCAACAGCCTACTGGATCCCCTACCTTACTACTGTCAGATATCCTGATCAGATGTTTTTCATTGTAATACTGTAGCATAAGTACATCTGATGGTACATCTGATGGCCCATCACATGGAGACTGGGTTTCAAACAGATCATCAGTGGTCTCGTCACATTGTATGTACAAATATAGAAAGAGAGGATCTACTGCCACTGGCCAAGGAAACAATTATTAGTCGTTCCTCAGCTTGCCATGCAATAACCACACAATAACCATGCAACTGTGCAGGTTTTCGTCTAGGACACACAACTGTGCAGTCACAATCTGTTTTACTGTGTTACACAATTTTACATTCAACACTTACAAGAGTTATCATCTGAACAAACTACGAGAGTTATCATGCGGACAAGCTTCATCCCCCAACTTACAGGGGGTACATACAATACAACTTTACCACAGACACTGTTGTGTACCTTTGATTTACTACACATTCTGGACAGTTCCTTCAGCCAAACACAGAGTCTCTTGCCAACTGCTCACAACATTAGTACACTTTCTTAAACATGCACCCTTCAAGCAATATTGAAACCTATTTCGTCCCTGCTGTGTGCTAAAGAAATTGTACTATACAAACATAAATAAACCAATACATATTAGCTACAGATAGACAAGACTACAACCATCTGTCGGCAAACCTAGTGTGTGTGTATGTGTGTGGTGCATGTGAGCATGTGTTGTATGTTTTGTGTATGTCTACGTGCATGCGCGCACACGTGTGTGATATACAGACACACCAACAGTGAAACACCAAGCGTTTTAGATTCCTCTCCTTGCCGATCTAATATTATTATATGACGACTTCTTGGCACAAGTATATGGTTATCCCCCAATTACTGTCATAACCTACGAAATGAGGAATACTGCCCAAGTATCTGCTTCTAGTAAAAGAGATGAGAACCCTGTCTCTACCTTCAGTGGTCGGTGTAAGATCAAATATTCAAAGCGATAAAATATTCACAATGTGCTGACAATTTCACTGTAGAAATTTCACTCTCCCCTGCCAAATCAACTCTGTGTTCATATTTCTGCATTATGTACCATGTAAGAAAACATACTGCACAGATTATGTATTCAAAATACGTATCTCCAATTCACTATTCTCAGATGTTACGATAATGTTTTAGCAATGGTGCCTATATTAAGAACAGTTGTTTATTTTAAACACTTATTACAAGTATAATGAAAACATTAAGCAATTTAACCAATACAAAATTGATGACATGAAGGGATGCAAATTAAATAGAGGATTGAATATTATGTTCATGACACCAAACCCGGGCTGTTTATATTGTATAAAATATTCACCGGTGGGAGAGGATTTAGGGGAGAGGGGGTGAACATTTAATCTCACAATGACACTGCACCCTCATTACAGCAGGGTCTAGACATGGAATATGGTTTCGCTGTTGACTTGATCAGACAGGAACAAAGTCACAACAGAAAGAAGGGATTGCTAAAGTCTAGTTGTTTATTTCCGATAATTACACACAGCATCGATCAAATGGTCCAACTGTTTGACTCTCTAGTGTCTAGCAACACGCATTTTACCCTTTCAGCTCTTTGAGCCCTTGGTTTAATCACCCTCAGGAATCAGTGTGTTGTGTGAGGACATACATGTTGCCCTTTGTAATTTAGCTGACAGGAATATACATTTAATTTACACTACAGCCCATTATTTAGGTAACTTGGTTCATAACCATTGCTCTAACATGTTACAGGTACACGGCTAGGGTAAGTAATCCCTGCAAAGTAGGTCCGGTATAAAACTGGTAATATGCATGTTTTGATCAATTCTATTATGTCCTACCCAGACTGAAAGAAAACTGATTTATCATGTCGAGTTCAAGAATTTAAATCTGACAATATATCTACAAGGAGCAATATATCTACAAGGAGCAATATATCTACAAGGAGCAATATATCTACAAGGAATGTGCTTGCTGTGACCCTACTTGGATATAGCCATGTGACAGAACACGACTGGGGAATGACCATTTGCTCTTCTGTTTAATGACGAATAACTTTGTAATTGTAAATTAACAATATCAAAATATCGATAGTAAGATATTCTTCAATTTGACTCAAACAATTATAGTCTACTGTATTTATAGCATTGTTAAAATTAACTTCTTTGCACAAAAGTCAACTTCCATTAAGGATAAATCATCTGTTTCTGGATGGGATCAAATGTACTTTGCCCAGCCAGAGTTACATAGGCCAGGCAGAATTTGACAGCCTGGGTTACACAGACTGCTAGCAGTCAACACAACCCTCAGCCTAAGTTACAGACTACTAGCTGTGGATGTGACTTTTGACTGAACCACACAACATTCAGCTGGCTCCTGTTCTCCACAGATCTGTCTTACTGTAGCGAAGAGCAGTACATATCCACCCCTTCCGGCTATAATATCACGCAGCATTGGTTCGTCTTTTTTGCCTACAACAAGACGTGGAACGATTAAGTCACTGAGCCACTGACACATAATACAATATGCAAATTTCTGTTGCATCACAATTCAAGTAAAGTAAAGGCGTATAAAAACCAAAGTATCAGGCATTGTCAAAACTGTTGTACAATGCCAAGGTTGTCAACGGATGATTGCTAGAGTTCAGAGGGATTGTGTGAACACTCATAGCCCATCTACTTACATTTCTAGGAACTGGCAGAGATTTGAAACCAGAAAAGTATTTGGTAACTGATGTATGATTTCTGTATACTTGTATCCTAGTATAAATTTCATTGTACTAGAACTACCATTTTCATCCACACACATTTGATCCTGTGTGTGACATTACTTAATCTACATCAGACTGACGGTTTGCACCAATTGTTGTGGGTCACACTGCCATCTGGTGGCTGTACGAGCAGCGTTTCACAGCAGACAAAACATCACAAATAAATATCTGATTGTGACCAAGAAATATTTTAAACATATACATCCATATGAATTTATTCAAAATGGAAAACTCTTAATTCATATATCACAGACCAGTATTGACAGCACAGTTTGAGGAAAAAGACAACAGCAACAAACAGTATACTTGATAATTCAAACCGATATTATCATCTGCTCTCCATTTAAACATGTGAACACCAGTTTAAACGTGTTGATGGTATACAGCCTGCCGGGTTACCTTTGATAATTCCAAAACAATGTTTGCAATTAGATGGTTGCATCCATGCAACACACAGAAACACAACATTTCTTGTTAACACACTAACTGCAAATTTGTAGGATTTGGACATAACTAGTCAGATTTTTGCAATGTTGACAGGAAATGGAATAAAGTACAACTGATTAAGAAAACTTCCTGCTAATAATGGCAGAGATGATTCCATGTAAGGAACAGAGATAGTCACTTTAACTTGTCTCCTTCAGTTCAGCTTATAACTACTATTGTTTAATTTCAACAAATGTTTTATTCCCAGAAGGTGAATGATGACTGTGGCTGGGACACTCACCGTCTTGTAGAACGCCTTCGACTGCATGCTCAGGTCTTCTGACCTTCCCACAAGGTCGTCCAGTTTCTCCCCCCTCTTCAGCAAACCTTCTATTGTGTCGTGCTGCAATACAGCAAAGGTGACCACATGAACAACTGAATTGTCACAAATACATGAGTCAGTGACCATAATATGTATTGGGGCACCTTATGTTTTTGGACACCCTAAATATCTAGAAAACTAAACATTTGTCTGTATCGAATGTTTTGGGACACCATTAAATGTAATTATTTTTGTCCCCATGTATTCAGACACACATGATATAGGGTAATTGACACTAAAAAATAGTTAGTAGCAGGGTAATAGACAAGGACAACATAACGTCAGGACACGTTCGTCTCCCTAAGTTTTGGGACAGTGAATCTGAGATTTATTTTTGTGTATCGTATGTTTTGGGACAGCTGATAATTTAATTATTTTTTAAGTGTCCCAATATATGCGGTCATTATGTTATGTCTCAACAACAGACAGGCACAACTGAAGTATTGATGACATTGCTACATTACATAACTGTACAATTAATTTTAGTTGATGAGCACGAAGATGTGTAATACTTATATTGCTTGTCCTACTACAACTATTGCTAGAAGCGACGGGCGAATGGGAGATGATACAGTTGCAAGTGAACTGGAGAATTTGAGGCGACAATGTGTAGAACCAATGTTTCCCAACTCTAACTAAACATACTTTTAAGGGTAGCCACTATTCGAAAACGCCCATATAACCAATATGCCATATCTCTGTTAATATTGAACATATCATAACTAGATTTGGAGCACTGATTAGAAAAATGAATGGCATATGATGTTTGAAATATGGGCACGTTTGGTTGTGTATTACCATGGCAATGAACGTTTCAAGTGAGATGGATTTTCACATCCTTGAAAATTATTCTGAGCTAACAACTGTATGTGTGATCATGCAACTGTCAAGAATCATTAGCTAGAATACTCCTTTGTGTAATAAGGTGGTTTTGGGCAAGGATATCTGACTTCAGTGACTGTTGTTCAGGTTTGACCATTTTCCAAGACGTCATGAAAAAAGTTCAAACCTAGTCCCATCTCACAACAGTCATTGCAGTCAAACTTCCTTGCCCAAAACCACCTTATTGCACAAAGGAGTATTCTAGCTAATGGTTCTTGACAACTGCATGATCACACATACTGTTGTTAGCTCAGAATAATTTTCAAGGATGCATGCCCCTCTATCACACTAGAAATGTTGATTGTCATGGCACTGCACAAGCAAATGAGCCCACATTTCACATATCATGTAATATTCATTTAACTAATTAGTACTCCAAATTTGGCTAAGATATGTTCAGTACTAACAGAGATATGGCCGTTTTCGAATAGTGGCTACCCTTAAGTGTAGTCAACACACCTAAAAAGGTGACAGTAACCTACTGTGTCATTCCAGACTAGGAACTACGTTGAACTAGAAGTTAAGTGAAAATTTGTTTCGGCCTGAACAAGTCAAAGTGACATGGACAAACTAAATACCAAACTATGTCTACAAAGTTCAGAACTATAAATAGCTGACGCTAAAATGCGTCTATACGGAATATATATATATTTTATTATGATAAGCAAAAAACATGTGTGTCTTGGCGAACAATAGAACAAAAACTGGAAACGAGGCAATATCAGATGCATGATGCGTTTTGGTACACCCGGTCAGCCGGGTGGTATTGTGTGATCGAGGCTAGAAATGATATTGATGAGTCAATTAATTGTTTCCGATGGTAAGTATCTACCTGGCGTAATGGAAACATAAAGTATACAATGCTATTGCAATTGTTTGCCTGTCACTGACCATTTCAAGTTATCAGCCCAATTTTCATTCATGACAAGCCAAACATTAAGTGATTTGCCAGCCTCTGATCACAATAACATATATACTTTAACAGTATAACTATTCAATATTTTAACTTTATAATTTTGTTGTTGAAAATGTGAACATTTTGACTAAACTTAGTGACTCATCAATCATCAAGGGGATTCCAGGGTTGTATTCTTTGACATGACTATACACATATACCAATATTTCATTCAAAATAAAAGAAAGAATGATAGGGCCTAAAGTAACAGACGTCAAAAGGCAGTGTACGTTGAACATCCGCAGGTAGTTATTCTCATTAAGGACAGTCAATACGTACCAGAATTATCTTTGTTTCGTCAAGATCTGATTGGATCTTCGTCATACTGTCAGCCTCTTTTGGGTTCTGAAAAGTGTAGATAGAGTTTTAATAAATTATTTATAATTAATATCAGAGTTCACACACAACTCATTTTAATACTTACACAGCAATCACAAAGACTTATGCACTCAAACAGGGAAACATGATCACATAATCCGTAGATCACCATTTACAAGTTGCATAATGTAACATAATCAATAAAAAATCTGAAGAGAAAACACCACATTAATTAATTATCAAAAACACACTTCAAAGTTAACATTGTAAGTAACTCAATTCACATTCATAAACACTTTTTGACGTGAAAGTTGATATCAAATGTACGAAAGAGATCTAGCCATCAACCGAGATGACGGCTACAATCTTTTTGTGATGTTTATGGACTGATGTCATGTGATGACAATTGACACGACTACATGACAAGGCACAGCTTAACTAATGCCGACGAAGGAACCGATATCATTCCAAAAGCTCCACAGAGAACTTAATCTACACTCTAAAAGGTAGCTGCATTTCCTTTCTCCAGTGTCATTCTGTAGTGGATAAACTTCAACACTTGCCTGGTACTTTTGTAAAAACCCGTCGAGCTCAGGAAATGTTAGTGACCTGAAACATACAGTGTTAGGTGTCATTTTAAAACTTATTTTTATAAAACTATCAGCACATCCAAAAAGTGAATATTATAAGACGTCTGTTATTAAATTAGAAAATGTCATTACATTAGACCATGGGATCTTTTCTATAAAATTTACCAAACAGCTGGTAATCAGATACAACATTCTTATGTAACATATTCTGTATTGGGGGTTTAGGTAGTATTGGGGTCCTCGTTCCTGTTGTGTACTACATTTCAGCAAGGAAATGGGCGACTAAACTTGGCCCGCATTACGAGATCCAAGATATGTCACTGTTGATAAAATTCATTAAACACCTGTCATGTATTTGTGAGGCAATCCGTTAGGTGGACGCCCTGTTGGGTCCAAGGACTGGATCTGACCTACCCGTCAGTCGAGTTTGCCCATTCTGGCTCTGGATGTTTTGTAGAAAAGTCGTCTAATGCCTGCCAACAATGATACATGTGATTACACAGTGGAATGACACAGGCTGGTTGCTGTACGTATTTGTTGTATGGCTTTACATTGGAAGTTTTTTTAGTTAGCACCATTTGCAAAATTTGGGTGTATTTGTGCGAGTTATGTAGGGAATTGGAGTACATTTCATTTAAGACCATATACTGGGATAACATGTGCTGTGTTCCATAATAACAAATGATGTAAGCACTTTCAAATGATGCTACTGAAAATATGTTTATGAATTGCATAAGAGCGTACAAGATAAAAAGAACCTCTAAATTTGCCTTCTTACGAAAACTGCCGAGTGACAGCGGCATGACACTGTGTGACGTCATCATTACTGGAACACAACCCCAGTCTGGACAGCCCTACCTGATTGACAGCGGCCCCGTGCGGGCCCTGCATCATGTAAACAATTCATAAAATGGTGTCTCTTCTGTTACCGAGACCGATGTATATGTTGATCAAATATATTTTGGAGACAGTGATGATGACGTTTGAGAGATGAATGTTGTTTCTGCTGATGTTAGATTGCCTGGTGTCGGTGCGGAGCTATACAGACTGAGGCATGAACCAGTCGAGAGAGTCCGGCAACTGATGGCCGGCTATTGACTTTGTTGTGGTGAAAGGACCATTGGCATTGTTGTGGTACATCTTGTATTCTTCTTTTGAGTCATTTTAAGGACCAGTGGCAGTGTTGTGGTACATCTTGTATTCTTCTTTTGAGTCATTTTAAGGACCAGTGGCAATGTTGTGATAAATCTTGTATGCTTCCTTTAAGTCATTTTAAGGACCAGTAGCAGTGTTGTGGTACATCTTGTATTCTTCTTTTGAGTCATTTTAAGGACCATTGTCATTGTTGTGGTACATCTTGTATTCTTCTTTTGAGTCATTTTAAGGACCAGTGGCAGTGTTGTGTACATCTTGTATGCTTCCTTTAAGGATATTTCCGGAAAACAGACATTTCCAGGTTTGCACTGTGACCAGTCACTGTTTAAGATTATATCAATGTTTTGGCAAACATGTGGCTTCAGATTTGTGATAACATTGAATAACACACATGTACAAGTATGTTTACATAGTTCTCTGGAAAAAAAACTTTTGGACAATATATGGGCTTTAACACATCATGGGATCTAACGGGTGAAACAAAAAGAAGAGGTGAATTTCTTAGAAGTAAATATACTTGGGTTTCTACCAAATATCAACTGAAAGAAAATCAATTGTAAATTATTATTATTGTATATTAACATTGAGTGCTCAGATAACCATAATTAACTTTATTTATTGATTAAACATACACATAGCATTTCCAAGTAAACATTTACTCTCACTACCAGTTATTTTCCCTTGGGGTGACTTACTTTATTAAGAAGTGTGAAGCTGACCCTCTTCGGGTACTCGTGGTCAGAAATTAGGACGGCTGCGAGAGAATCTCCCCTCACATACACGTGGCACATGTACTCTGAAATAACCAACATGTCGACAGATGTCATCCAGCAGCTTACAAGTGCAACAGATACAACTTCCTCTAAACATGGCTTACAAGTGCAACAGATACAACTTCCTCTAAACATGGCTTACAAGTGCAACAGATACAACTTCCTCTAAACATGGCTTACAAGTGCAACAGATACAACTTCCTCTAAACATGACTTACAAGTGCAACAGATACAACTTCCTCTAAACATGGCTTACAAGTGCAACAGATACAACTTCCTCTAAACATGGCTTACAAGTGCAACAGATACAACTTCCTCTAAACATGGCTTACAAGTGCAACAGATACAACTTCCTCTAAACATGGCTTACAAGTGCAACAGATACAACTTCCTCTAAACATGGCTCGATTTTAAATGCATTTCATTATTCTGAAGACAATCGATTTTGCTTGGAACACGAGACTCGTCGGTAAGCAAATCTATTCGGATTAGTTTACCACCATATCTGCCACAAATTGGATGGTCAATCATGTGACCCACTTGTCAGCCTGCCCAGTTTTGGTCAGCTTGTCACCATATAGCCCTGTGAAATACCCAGTGTCCAGTCGATACGATGCATGGAAGGGTATCAATTTTTTTAATAACTCAAGACATACAACAGAGTAGACAACTTCTGCTACCTGAGCGACATGCTGAGTGCGAAGGGTGGGGTGGATGCAGCGGTAACAGCGAGAGTGAGGTGTGCCTGGCAGAAGTTTAGGGAGTTTACACCTTTCC
This sequence comes from Paraescarpia echinospica, assembly GCA_020002185.1. NCBI lineage: Eukaryota > Metazoa > Annelida > Polychaeta > Sabellida > Siboglinidae > Paraescarpia > Paraescarpia echinospica. Next base: position 72,434,565 of record CM034534.1, read on the forward strand.
TGACTTCCAAAGCACCCCCCCTGAAGATGAAGGGCCAGGTGTACACAGCTTGTGTCTGAAGTTGCCTGTTGTATGGGTGTGAGACGTGGGCCATGAGGACCGATCATGACACGAGGATGGAAAGGGTTGAGATGAGGATGGTGAGATGGATGTGTGGCGCATCTCTCAGCGAATGACAGCCCAGTGCAGAGCTTAGAAGAGTAGGAGTGGAGGCGATTGGGGATGTGATCAGAAGATGCAGACTGAGGTGGTACGGGCATGTCGAGCGAAAGGACGACGAGGACTGGGTGAAGGGCTGCACAAAGTTAGTGGTGGAGAGGACAGTTTCTGTCGGCAGGCCAAGGAAGACCTGGCAGATCTCCGTGTCTGCAGACTTGAGTCTGATGGGTATCAACCCACGGGATGCACAGGCATGTGGCGCCACTGTTTTGTGGTTTGTGATGCTTAACAATCTACAAAGTTTGGGGATTACCAGATTTTTTCGACAGATTATTGAATTCAGTATCCTGAAAGTCTATCAGGATTACCATTATTCATATTTGTCATTAAATCTATCCCTTCCTAATGCCATGAAATGTTAGCCTTACACTGTATTACATATCACACAATTTTGGACAATACTGCTTTTTTCAGTGCTTTTGGCATAAATGTCTTATCTTAGTCCTCTTCCTGCCCACAGGCACATAGGGCGGAAACAAAGGACCTCCACCTCTTCCTGCCTGCAGCCTGCTGTGTAGCTGTTTTATTCTCACTTCAGTTAACTAGTACAATAAAATTATTTCTTAAAAACCCACACAAACCCCATTAAATAACAGACATTAAATGTCACAATACACCGTATCATGATTATTACATGTTACACTGAGACGTCAACCCACCTTGTTCCTTGATTGATGCTCGTTGTGCGATGTTGGTCCGCTCAACCACAATCTTACTTGTGAAGTCCATGAACTCCTTCACACTGCAACAGATCCATCCATGTTGAGCACATATATAGTTTTTCAAATATATATATATATATATATATATACATATATATATATATAATATATATATATGTATATATATATATATATACAGTCAGGGCCTCACCATCAAATCAAATTTTTTACCAGTCCAATTTTTTTCAGACATGCTACAAAGTGCGATCGGGCATGATTGAACGCGTGATCGGATGCGCGATAGGACACGCAATGATGAATATATATATATCTATATATACACCAGCATGGTAAATTTTGGTAATCATACTTAGTGTGTCCAATCATAAATAAAATAAAAAACTAAAAGTACAGTGTACATATTACCATTTATGAAGGCAAGGCAGCGAACTGGCTGAATGCACATCTCACGTGTGATCAGAAATGTAAGTATCATTTTTCGTGTCAAATGATGCATTTTCTGTTTAAAAGTGAAAAAAGAAGCCCATTTCTGTTCAGAAAAGTAATATTTTATTTCAAAGTTAACTTTAAAAAATAATACATTCTGTCAAATATTTAAAATATCACAACGTTATGATCTCTGCATCTAAATAATACTGTTTAGTGTGTGGTTAACTTTTCTAATAACATTTATTTGTGAAATATTTGCAACACAATAACAACCGTATATAATAAATTTAGATAATACAATAATTCCTGCAAGTCTTATTTGATTGACATATGCTGCTGTTACTGTTAGGAGTATGCATATATACATACATATATAAATATATATTATAAATATATGTATTTTTTCATATGTACTTATATATACATACATATAGATAATGCATGTAAACGTATTTAATGAATCAAATATAGCTTACGATTTAATTATGTTTCACATAAGCCTTACTAGTTGGTCATTAGTTACCAGTACCATACAAGTAGAAAATGAGATGACCCAAACCCTGGGGTTCAGGCATAATGCAGACTAGTCATCCTTCGTGCATGGCCAATGAGGTAAAATGGAGGAGTTGATTGAGGAGGGTGGTGTGAAAGCGAGGTACAGGAGGAAGAATGGAGGAGTTGAGGGAGGAGGGTGGTGTGAAAACGAGGTACAGGAGGAAGAGTGGAGGAGTTGAGGGAGGAGGGTGGTGTGAAAGCGAGATACAGGAGGAAGAGTGGAGGAGTTTAGGGAGGAGGGTAGTGTGAAAGCAAGGTACAGGAGGAAGAATGGAGGAGTTGAGGGAGGAGGATGGTGTGAAAGCGAGGTACAGGAGGAAGAGTGGAGGAGTTGAGGGAGGAGGATGGTGTGAAAGCGAGGTACAGGAGGAGGAAGAATGGAGGAGTTGAGGGAGGATGATGGTGTGAAAGTGAGGTACAGGAGGAAGAGTGGAAGAGTTGAGGGAGGAGGATGGTGTGAAAGCGAGGTACAGGAGGAGGAAGAATGGAGGAGTTGAGGGAGGAGGATGGTGTGAAAGCGAGGTACGGGAGGAAGAGTGGAGGAGTTGAGGGAGGAGGATGGTGTGAAAGCGAGGTACAGGAGGAAGAGTGGAGGAGTTGAGGGAGGAGGGTGGTGTGAAAGCGAGGTACAGGAGGAAGAGTGGAGGAGTTTAGGGAGGAGGGTAGTATGAAAGTGAGGTACAGGAGGAAGAATGGAGGAGTTGAGGGAGGAGGATGGTCTGAAAGTGAGGTACAGGAGGAAGAGTGGAGGAGTTGAGGGAGGAGGATGGTGTGAAAGCGAGGTACAGGAGGAAGAATGGAGGAGTTGAGGGAGGAGGATGGAATGGTTGGAGGGAGGAGGATGGTGAAAGTGACAGGAGGAAGAGTGGGAGGAGTTGAGGGAGGAGGAGGTACAGGAGGAAGAGTGGAGGAGTTGAGGGAGGAGGATGGTGTGAAAGCGAGGTACAGGAGGAAGAATGGAGGAGTTGAGGGAGGAGGATGGTGTGAAAGCGAGGTACAGGAGGAAGAGGGAGGAGTTGAGGGAGGAGGATGGTGGAAAGCGAGGTACAGGAGGAAGAGGAGGAGTTGAGGAGGGGATGGTGTGAAAGCGAGGTACAGGAGGAAGAATGGAGGAGTTGAGGGAGGAGGATGGTGGAAGCGAGGTACAGGAGGAAGAGGAGAGCTGAGAAGTGGGTACAGGAGTGAAGAGCTGGGAGAGAAAGAGGTACAGGAGGAAGAGTGGAGGAGTTGAGGGAGGAGGATGGTGTGAAAGCGAGGTACAGGAGGAAGAGTGGAGGAGTTGAGGGAGGAGGGTGGTGTGAAAGCGAGGTACAGGAGGAAGAGTGGAAGAGTTGAGGGAGGAGGATGGTGTGAAAGCGAGGTACAGGAGGAAGAGTGGAGGAGTTGAGGGAGGAGGATGGTGTGAAAGCGAGGTACAGGAGGAAGAGTGGAGGAATTGAGGGAGGAGGGTGGTGTGAAAGCGAGGTACAGGAGGAAGCTGGTGAGATGTCAATTTAACTTAGGCAGGACACGTAGAATACATGGTTATTGTAGACAGCGAATTCACTCAGAGTGGAGGGTAGAACGAAAAGAGGAAGACCACGACCGAGTTAGGAGATGGACTGTGTGAGGAGAGACTTGGCAGGGGAGAACAAGAACAAGAGATGGGGGAGTGGAGATAAGTAACCAGTGGAGATGACAGTGAAATAGGATTAATGACAGGAGAACAAAATTGAGAATCAGTATCAATATTATGTACTTGAAGTACAGGGCCTTACCCTACACTTCAAGTACACAGAGGAGAACAACAACCACAACCACAACAACAACAACAAAACAACAACAACAAAATAACAACTCGAGCTATACCAAGTGTGACCTTAAGCAGTGAGACTGACCTTGAGCGTTGGAAGAAGCCAAATGAGTTGAGTTCATAGGCAGCACAGAGTCTTTTCACCTGACCCTCCCCCGACCGGTACATCACCGTCAACGAGTACAGCTTCATCTTGTCTCTTCTCACTCCAACCCTCTATTGCTGAACAAACAACACACATGCAATAGATTTAGGTCATGTGAATATTGACATTAATATTAAATTTAACCATGCAGATCTATATATTGTTCCTGAGATCAGCCAAACATACCTTATGGTTCAAACGTTTATGACCTGTCACATATACATGACACAATAAAATGGATTTAACATAACACTGCATTCGTTTTGTTGTTCTTAGTATTGTACAGTATATAACTCAAACATGTTTCGTCATCAATGCTGCAATCCCAGTGCTCATGTAATAGTGTCAACGTGAATGGAACATCTCTATGATCAAGATGGAAACAAATTTTGTATATTATTTTCAGCGTCTCGCTGATCATAATGCAGTTGCCTGTATTAGGCTTAGTTTTTTTGTTTCAAATCTGTATGTACTTCACTGAAGTTCACTCTAGATAAAATTAAATAACAAACTCTCTAACAATTTGCTGGTAAAATTTGATTAAATATGTGTTATAGATATATATATTAATTTTTTTTATTATGTAGAACGGAATTGGGTGTCTTGTGTTATATTATTACGATTAGTGTCTTCAATATAACTTGAACACTATTCATTTTAAAAAGGAAAACCATACTTTGCCATTAGTTGGCATTACTTACCAAGTACACAACTGCATGATTCACTGGGCACTCTTTTGTGAGGATATGCTCTACACAAATCAACCACAAGTTGTTACATTTCAAATAAATACACATTTGCATGATTCACTGGGCTCTCTTTTGTGAGGATATGCTCTATACAAACCTACCACAGCCAACTGTTACATTTCAAATAATATATCCTTCACGGAACTACGTTTAATTCACGTTACCCAAGTAGCACCGGGCCCTCGTTAACCAGTACCCAACACTCATATTCTTGGACGGTGGTTACTGCTGCACTTCCAAGGCAATAAAACAATGAAAAATACACAACATGTTCATCTCCTTTGGACTAACCTTTAACCAGAACGTCCGTTCAACTTCGAGTAATATTAGTACAAGATTTCTGGAATATATACACATAAACAGTGATTCAGCTGTCAACGCGACTCATCTGTCAACAGTATTTTCATCTGCCAACATAATCATGAAACTCACTTCCGGGACAAGTGTCACTTGTAAATATGTTACTCTGAATATATACAATCTGTTAAAAGTCATATAATTACATAAATGAAAATAGGAATATAGTCTGTATTACATTAATATATTTTTTGAATATTTCTCAATCTAAATGTCAATAATATTACATTTTATTTGCATTACTTAATAATGTGAATGAGCGTTTTTGTAATTTTGGTGAAACTTGTCCTGGAAAATGAATGGTAGCCGCATAATTCACGAATTATTCTCCCATTTAAGTTTTTTCTGAGTTTTTATGTTAATAACATGTGCGATGTACATCACATAATGACATTGGGTACTGAAGTATTTTCGATTTTGTAATTTGTTTCAACATAATATTATAAATACGAAATTAACACAAGAAGCGGAGCTAGCTGTAGAAATGTTGTGACAGACGACGTCGATGCTCCTGGCACAAATATGCCTCACATTTTACGTTTTATGTTAGTTTTGGGTAAGCATTTGTGTATCTGTGTTACTGTGTGTTATACGAAGACATTGCATCTCTACATCCATACCTAATACATCCAGATTTAATGTTAATCGCGATTACATGATCGTGTGTCCCGTCCCGTGTTGTCACAATGTGACAGTAGACGACTACACGTGTTATTGTTTACAATTTACTGTTACTATTTTAATAGCTATGATATTGATCATAATGCAGTTGTTATAAAGGCAACATAAACCCAAATAATAGGCGTAAAAGTCTACACCAAATAACACGCCTATCAATATATCTGCCAATACACATTTATTACAAGAAATGTTCAAGATTAAATAGTATAGTCTAGACCTGTACAATTTGTAATGCCTTAATTGGGCTTGACAGTCAGTGATATAGGCTAGAACGTCCGTAGAAGAAGCGTCTAAGATTTAAAGGACACCATAAAATTCACTGTGTAAATACAATAATGTAGTAATTCAAGGAATCTTACGATTACCGCAGTTGATCTCATCATACATTAGGTAAATATAAGCTATGTAGAGGCAAATCCAGGGCCGTCACTTCCCTGCAAGTGTGAACGAGTAAGGAAGATTTATTTTACCATTTCAGTGGGATTTGTTGTGACTGAGGCTTACATGGAACAGGCGACTATAGGACTGTCTTTTATACACCGGATACGCAAAGAGAGCTTCTTTGGCCTGGCAGGTTAGTAAGCTGTTGTGTGCAAGATAAATCAAATTGACAGTGATAATGTTATCTGTTTGTATGATATCAACAATTACAGTTTTGCTTTCAATTTCAAGTTTCTGTACTGATGTTAGTCAAAATATCAAATCATTATGAACATTTTACATTTATTGTTGCAAATAGAGAACAATACCTAACTTGACTCGAACATAGATGATATTCTCGTTTAGCCAACATACTCTCATCCGACTTGGCAACGAAAAAGAGTCTGGTAACAGAAGGCATAATGATTGTTACTGCGAGACATTTATTTTGGTGAACCTGCAACCCGTTTAATATTAAGTACTGTTTTGCAGTTCCATTTTATTGTGAGCAAAAACAGTTTGCTGTTGTATATTTGGTTATCCTGATTCAGGTTAACCAATCATCTTTGTCATGGTAGAAAGGATTTCAAATTTTTTTTTCAGCCATTCTTATGAATTACAACAGTGGCACCCAATTTCCAGCCTGTATAATCAATGCTAACATAGATGAATGTGTTCTCGGGTCAGACCACATTAGATTTTATATAGGCAGCCATTATAACGTGTCCTTCATTTCCTGCAAAGTTTCTCTAACAATCTTCTTGACAATTTCACAGCATATTTAACCTCCATTGACACAAATGCTGTGTGAAATTCATGAAATTCTCATACCTCGTTTTTCAAAAAAATCCACCCTAACCCGATACCCCTCAATTTTGCACCAATCTGGTGATGGATTCTGAAATATTGGTGCTTTCTGCAAAATAGCCGCTGTGCGAATATGTGCGTGACTAGTGCATATTTATTGCTACCTTGTGAGAGATCTAATGCAGTACTATATTAAATATTCACTGGACCAACATGTCCCATGTAAAAGTACTTGAAAAAAATTTCACACATTACGCTAAAACGCTGTTTTCAAGGGCACTCTTTCACTCGGTAATGGCGGACGAATCCTTAATGTGGCCTATCATTTTAGAAGATCATATTAGTCTGCCAGATGGCAGCACTTGCAGATGCAGTATGTCAGATTGATCCACTAGATGGCAGCACTGATTCATCTCTTGCCAATGATTATAGAAGGGGTAAGACCACATTCAGGATTCGTCCGCCATTACCCACCGAAAGAGTGCCCTTGACGTTTTGGTGTGATGTGTGATATTTGTTCGAGCACTTTGACATGGCACATGTTAGTCCAGTGAATACTGATCTTTCACAAGGTAGCAATAAATATACGCTAGTCGCTCGCGTATTCGCACACTGGCTATTTTGCAGCACGCACCAATACTTCAAAATCCGTCACCAGATTGGGGCGAAATTGAGGGGTGTCAGGTTTGGGTGGATTTTAAAAAAAAAATGAGGTATGATAATGCCTTGATTACCTATGGTTGATGCCACAATACAAGTCTTATTTGTAATCTTTAGATGTACTTTTATTTACTGCTGGTAGAAGACATAGACTTAAAGAATACTGATATAAATTTGTAATGTCCTAGACGTGCTTGGTAGTATAGTGCATGTTTCTCCAGAACTACATTCTTCCCTGTATCTACAGTTCAACATAGACAATGTCAATTGTATAGTCGTATCAGGAAATAAACTTCTTGTCTTATTAAATCTTGTTAGATGTCCTCTGAAACATATTTTAATATCTCTGATATGAACTCTGGTTTAACTGCTCCACTTGTTGTTTTGGGGGATATAAGGCAGCTAGATAGGGCATTTAAACAAAATGCATAATATGTTTTGTGCCCAAGTTTAAGAGTATCTAGATCTTATTGAATACAAATATATTAAAATTTGTTCTGCCAGACCACCCTTTCCTTGGCAACAATCACAGATGGCTGCCCGAGAGGGAAAATATAACATAATTTGTAAACATTGTAGCTCCTCCAATAATGCAGTAATCAATGTAATTCTTTCTAGTTCTTATTTACAACACCTTATTTTATACAATGTCGAAGAGATATTTTATGTATAATAATTATTTATTACTAAAAATATATGTATATTATATATATTAAAATTTTGATGGTAAAATATCCATATTTTCCATTACAATCGCCAAGTTCATCCCATTACTATAAAATAAACAAAAAATATCTCTTTGACATTGCGTAGAGAAGATAACAAGGAACACATCGGTCAAAATGTTATTAATGTAGCATTATTGTAGAGATATGATGTTTCCAAATTGGAAAAAACACCAGCTGTCAAAGATTGGGTGATGGGATTTATTGCATGACAGAAGCGCACTTTATCCTTGACTTTAAGTTACTTAGATATATGTAAATGTTATAAAAGTGATCTTTAACATTAAATACTACCAGAATATAGCAGAAACACATTTTGGGTATTTTTGTCAAAAAGTGTCATTTTAGCTGCAATGTCTTTCCTTAATAATGACAATTTTTATTAATGTTATTCACAATTGTTAGCAAAGTAGCATTATTAAACCAAATTATATTTTTTATAGATACCTGGGTATTTACTGAAATTGTTATTTATTAATTTTTTTATTTTATTTATCTATTTTATTTAACTATTATATTGTTTAAATATATATTTACTGGATTATTTATTATTAAGTTTTGAATATATATATATATATACATATTTATTAGTGTATTTAGATAGTATAGACAATTAAACACAAAAATTGTTGTATATGCTATATCAAATAAGATATATTTGTAAAAAAGTGTTTTTATTTTTAATTTCTTGCATAATAAAAACTACCGTGTGAATGCAGGCAATGCCAGCTCTGTCCCCATCAAGTTTATGGTATCGACTCTGCGTCTACCGGACCCACCATCGTGGTTGACCTTCCTTCAGCGAGATGACCTTCAGGATGGCTTCCTGTATGGGACACCCCCTGTGGGTGCGGAGACTGTTCACATGCAGGTGAGCATTCGGGGAATTAGGAGGAAACATTGGCTTTGTTTATTTAACAGAAGCAAGAGATTTGCAGCAATGGTATTCCGAATGAGGGACATTCTTCTGTGACTACCAGTTGATTTAACAAGATTTAACAAGATTGCCACCCAGAGAATTAACTCTAGGTGGCAGGTAGACAAGGAAGCCCTTTGGCTTATCGAGAGTCCGACCCTTTTATCTATGTGTATCCAGCCCGTCTGAGGTATGTGTCGATTTTATTTTTAAACATATTCATGCTACTAGCACCCACACAATCAGCAGATAATCTGTTCCATTCATTTACAGTCCTTTGTGAGAATGAGAACTTTCTTATATCTAATCTACTCTGCTCCTTTGCTAATGTAAGTTCATGCCCTCTAGTCCTTCTATCTTTCTTAACTGAGAAAAAAATATTTCTATCAATATATTCATAACCCTTCAATATTTTAAACACTTCTATCTGATCTCCTCTCAACCTCCTGGTCTCTAGTGTTATTAAACCGCATTTTTTTAGGCGTATTTCGTAACTAAGATCCCTCAGTTTTGGTATCATTTTAGTTGCTCTCCTCTGCACTCTTTCTAGCATATCTATGTCCTTCCTGCGATACGGCCTCCACGCTTGAATACAATATTCTAAATGAGGCCTAACTATTGTTTTGTACAGCGGTATTATTAGCTCTTTTTCCTTATATGTTATGTTTCGCCTAATTAATCCAAGGATTTGATTTTCCTTTGAAGCTGCAATTCCGCACTGCTCTGAAACCTTCATATCAGCACTAATGGTTAACCCTAAGTCCTTTTCTTTTTCAGTAGTACTTAGTACAGTACCCCCATTGTATATTCTACCTCTTCGTTCCCATGTCCTGTGTGGAGGCATTTACATTTCCCAAAATTGAACAGCATTTGCCACTTTTCAGACCATTTGATCAACCTGTCAAGATCATCTTGTAAATGCTGTCTATCTCCATCACTTTTAATCCTTCTAAACACTTTTGTATCATCCGCAAATTTCAACACCTTGCTTGTTATTTCATCATCCAAATCGTTGATATATATTAAGAATAATATAGGTCCTAATACTGATCCCTGTGGTACCCCACTCAACACCGATTTCCAGTTTGAAGCCACCCCATCAACTACTACACGTTGTCTTCTGTCAATCAGCCATTGTTCTATCCAGTTTATTATACCATTTCCTATGCCATGGGCCTTTAGTTTAAGCAGTAATCTTTGATGTGGTACTTTGTCGAAAGCTTTTTGAAAATCTAAGTAGACGATATCTACTGGTGATCCCTCATCTACCCACTTAGTGATGTCTTCCAAAAAACATAACATATTTGTTAAGCATGACCTCGCTTTAAAAAACCATGTTGAGATGGGTTTATCAAGTTTTGTTTAACAAGAAAATCCACCATGTGATCTTTAATTAGTCTTTCTAATAATTTACAAATCACTGATGTTAAACTCACTGGTCTATAGTTCTCTGACTTGTTTCTCGAACCTTTTTTGAATAACGGTATAATGTTTGCTTCTTTCCATTCTAAAGGAACCACTCCCTCTTCTAATGACAAGTTGAAAACTGTTGCAAGCGGTATGCTAATTTGTTCTACAATTTCCAATAGTAGTTTGGGTGGAATACCATCCACTCCAGGTGATTTATTATCCTTCATAGCCCTTATTTTCTTAGCTACCATTTCCGGGATTACAATTAATTGTCCTAAATAGTCTGAATCTGCCCCCTTGAACTTAACCTCTGGTATTGGCAGTGAACTAATATCTTCCCTGGTAAACACTGAACTAAAGTACTCATTCAGGTCTTCTGCCATTAAGAATCCCTCTGATATTATATTTCCAGCACTATCTTCTAGTTGTTACATAATTATGTCCGGAAATCAGTCATCGTTAGATTTGATATTTATATAGTGTTGTAAATTGTTATTTCTAAAGGACTTGAAAATATGGCATGGGTGAGAACTGTGAGAACAACTGTAGCTTATGTACCTTGTTGATTTAAATTGGCTAAATGGAACAAAATAGCAAATACGTTGTGTAAGTTGTTGTGACTGTAAAAGTCTTATTAAAGAAGTTTAGTATTTTTTAGTTATTTCAGCCTTCCACACCATCTTGTCTCTTGGTTGGGTGCTATTGAAGTCATCAATTTCCTGCCACAGAATTAACACTGATTAACAATAGATGAAATATCTAAATATGATCCTCGATTATAATTAATCTTTATTTTTGATTAGTTCTGATCTACGCTTAAGTTTAACAAGATTTAACAAGATTGCCATCCAGAGAATTAACTCTAGATGGCAGGTGGACAAGGAAGCCCTTTGGCTTATCGAGAGTCCAACCCTTTTATCTACATATATCCAGCCCTTCTGAGGTATGTGTCGATTTTATTTTTAAACATATTCACACTACTAGCACCCACACAATCATCAGATAATCTGTTCCATTCATTCACAGTCCTTTATGAAAATGAGAACTTTCTCACGTCTAATCTACACTGCTCCTTTACTAATGTAGCTTCATGTCCTCTAGTCTTTCTATCTTTCTTAACTGAAAAAAACATATTTCTATCAATATTTTCATAACCATTCAATATTTTAAACACTTCTATCTGATCTCCTCTCAATCTCCTGGTCTAGTGTTGTTAAACCACATTCTTTTAGGCGTTTTTCATAACTAAGATCCCTCAGTTTTGGTATAATTTTAGTCGCTCTCCTCTGTACTCTTTCTAGCATATCTATGTCCTTCTTGCGGTATGGCCTCCAAGCTTGTATACAATATTCTAAATGAGGCCTAACTATTGTTTTGTACAGCGGTATTATTAGTTCTTTTTCTTTATATGCTATATTTCGCCTAATCAATCCAAGGATTTGATTTCCCTTTGAAGCTGCAATTCCACACTGCTCTGAAACCTTCATGTCGGCACTAATTGTCAGCCCTAAGTCTTTTTCTTTTACAGTAGTACTTAGTACAGTTCCCCCCATTGTATATTCTACATATTCGTTCCCATGTCCTGTGTGAAGGCATTTACATTTCCCAAAATTGAACAACATTTGCTACTTTTCAGACCATTTGATCAACCTGTCAAGATCATCTTGTAAATGCTGTCTATCTCCATCACTTTTAATCCTTCTAAACACTTTGTATCATCTGCAAATTTCAACACCTTGCTAGCTATATCATCGTCCAAATCGTTTATATATATTAAGAATAATATAGGTCCCAGTACTGATCCCTGTGGAACCCCACTCAAAACTGATTTCCAGTTTGAAGTCTCCCCATCAACAACTACCCGTTGTCTTCTGTCAATCAGCCATTTTTCTATCCAGTTAATTATACCATTTCCTATGCCATGGGCTTTTAGTTTAAGCAGTAATCTCTGATGTGGCACTTTGTCGAAAGCTTTTTGAAAATCTAAGTAGATGATATCTACTGGTGATCCATCATCTACCCACTTAGTGATATCTTCCAAAAAACAACATATTTGTTAAGCATGACCTTGCTTTTAGAAACCCATGTTGAGATGGGTTTATCAAGTTATGTTTAACAAGAAAATCCACCATGTGATCTTTAATTAGTCTTTCTAATAATTTACAAATCACCGATGTTAAACTAACTGGTCTATAATTATTTGACTTGTTTCTCGAACCTTTTTTAAATAACGGTATAATGTTTGCTTCTTTCCATTCTAAAGGAACCACTCCCTCTTCTAATGACAAGTTGAAAACTGTTGCAAGCGGTATGCTAATTTGTTCTACAATTTCCACTAGTAGTTTGGGTGGAATACCATCCACTCCAGGTGATTTATTTTCCTTCATAGCCCTAATTTTCTTAGCTACCATTTTTGGGGTTACAATTAACTGTCTTAAATAGTCTGATTCTGCCCCCTTGAACTTAGCCTCTGGTACTGGCAGTGAACTGGTGTCTTCTCTGGTAAACACTGAACTAAAATACTCATTTAGGTCTTCAGCCATTAAGAATCCTTCTGATATTATATTTCCAGCACTATCTTCTAGAGGACCGACCATATCCTGAACTTTCTGTTTGCTTCGAACATACGCATAAAAACTCTTGCTGTCATATTTTATATTACAAGCTAATTTATGTTCATAGCTTCTCTTTGAATTTCTAATTTCAGCTGTAACTTGGTTTAGTGCTTCTTTATAAATGTTGTAGTCTTCGTCATTTCCAGTACGTCTATATGACTTCCACATCATTTGTTTATACTTAATTTTCTAATGGCTTCTTTCGATAAGTATTTCTTTCTGGTCCGTTTCCCTTGTTTTTTGAAGGGAACAAATTTATCTACGATGCACTCTATTTCATTCTTTAAGATATTCCAGCATTCTGTTGCTGTCTTATTCTTCAGTGTATTATTCAGTCTATCTTTGCTAAATATTTCCTCATTTCATATATCTTCCTTCAAATTTCTCACGATCTGCTTTATTATTTCTTTTCTGATTTTACTGATGGTAAAATGTATCTGGTTTAGTGATCACTACTTCCCAGGCTCACATAATTTAACATTGTCAACTAATTCATTCTGTGAGGACAAAGGCTTCAGTCTAACACATTCTCTCCTGGTTGTAGTTCTAGCACACATGTTGAGAAAGAAACTATCTTCTACTAAAACTAAAAACTTGTGGTCCTCACTACCACATACTCTGTAGAGATTTCCATTTTATATGCCCATGGTTAAAATCCCCATAATAACACAGTCCCGTTTGCTCACTTCCCTTACAGCGTTTTGTATTTTTGCATTCTCTTCTATGCTTATGTTTGGACTTCGATAAACTAATCCAACCGTTAACGTTGAGTTTCCTGTAACTATGTTACACCAAGCAGCTTCTTCGCAATCTGCTTCTCTGTCTAATTTTATTTCATAAGCCTGGATAGATTCTTTAATATATAAAATAACTCCACCTCCCCTTCTTCCTGTTCTATCTTTCCTAAACATTACATATCCTGTCAGTCCCAATTCGGCATCTGATATATCGGTGGTTGCCCATGATTCGGTTATACCTATTATGTGATGGTCAATATCTTCTACCATAATGTTTAGTTCATTTCTTTTTGTTTACTATGCCTTGCACGTTAAACAAACACATTTATACCCAGCTTCAGAACAGTTTTCCAGACTGTTCTTTGCTGAATGTTACGCCCTTTGCTCGATGCCTCAGTTCAGGCTTCTCTCGAGTCCCCCTCTTGATTTGGATTTAAATAGATGCAACCTGTCCCACTGTCAACAGATCTCAACAGATTCTCTGAGAATACTGCTGCCCCCATTCCACTTAGATGGAGGCCATCTCTCATGTACATATCTTCTCTCCCAACAAAGTACCCCCATAAATCTATGAATCCCACGCCCTCTTCTTCACACATCTGCTCAACTAGTGCGTTGATCGTCATCCTCTTACAGTTTCTGTATGACGCCCCCCTTCCTCCCATTACTAGCAAAATTCCTGAGACAACAACCTGTTCCACTCTTGTCTTCTTTAGCTTTCTTACTAGATGTCTGTACTTCTGAACTATCCCAGTTGTTCCCTCCTTGTCTGCATTGTTTGTCCCAACGTGTACTAGTATAGACCCTCCCTTGCCATGCCATTCCCTGGGCTCCCGTCTGTCTATTTCTCCATTCCCTCTTTCTCACCCCCCTCCACCTTTCCTCCATGTCTGTTCATTGTCTTTCCTGTCCTCTCTCCTGTCCATTCTCTTCATTCCTGTCCTTTCTTGTCCCCCCCTCCTGTCTTCTCTTCTTTATTCCTTTCGTCCCTTCGTCTTTCCTCCCATCACATTTTCTTCTCTCTTCTCCCGTCTCTTTTCCCCGGCTACCTACTTCACTACGGTCACTTTCTCCCCTGTCACCTTCACGCCTGTCATGTTTTCTGTTTTTTGCTGAACACTCTGTCTTCTTCCATCAGTCTTCTGTCTCACAGTCTTACCAACTGCCTCTGTGGTATCTACCTCTTCACAACCTGTATCGCTGTCGTGTCTCTCCTCATTCTCTACAGTCTGACTATCTGGTGATCTATCCCCACTGGCCCGTTTTCTTTTCCTCTGCCGAACACTTTTCCTCCGTCCCTCTGTTTTCTCAATGTCTTGTTCCTTCACACCGGTCACCTTCCTTCCTCTCAGTCTCCTTTCTTCAGTCTCCGTGTCACAACTCTGCTCCTTCTGTGTTGTAGAATTCTCAACTCTCTCCGCGTCATCACTCTCTGCTCCATCTATTTCTATGTTGAGTCTTGCCTCCATCTCCTTCACTATATCCGTCAACTTACACCTCCTTCATCAGACATTCCACTCTCAAACACCCCATACACCGAAATGTGAATCTGTCATCTTTGGTCTCTGCCCATGATTTTGGACAGCCAGACAATGCAAAATCCACCCAGTTGTAATAAGCTTTGTCATTTAAGGCAGTTATATTAAATTGTATGTGGGTATTCGCGTAGATACAGGTAGCTGCAGAACATTAGGGTAATAAAATCGTTGTAGAACACATGCCCTGTAAATGTCTGTTTTTCATGATTGTAAAATATACATATCTTCTGTATTGGAAAGAGTAATAATTATCACAGATCTTTTCCAGATGAAAGGATGCTATCAGCAAAAAATCTTCCTGTCTGTTTCATGCTTATTTCTAGTATATATTATTATTTTATTTTATATTATTATTATATTATTATTTTATTTTATATTATTATTATTTATTTCATAGGTTGTTGCGTTGAACCAGCTGACAAAACGATCATCAGTGAAGACGTTTACGATCCAGATGAACGAGCAAGGTAGATTACCACTAGAGATGTTATTCAGATTTTTAAACAGCAAACATATTAATTAAACACATATTTTGAAGCAATTTAAATGAAAAATGTTTCTTTTAGTGTGTGTGGATGTTTTGTATATAGCATTTCATAAGTAATTCTATTAGATTGTATCAGTAAACATTTATTTTTGAAGCTAGTACTCACTAATACCCAGTGGTTATGTAATTAATATGGATGTTGTAATTTATTGTTTTTGTGTAAACTGTTAATAATGTGATTATTATGATATTGGTTGATTTCAATGGTTGATTGCTTTCTATTTCTCAGTGATAATGTGCCATGTAGTTTATGAATTCCTTTTTTATGGTGTAAACATGTACAATTCAGAAGCCTCTTCAACATTAAGGTAATCTTTATTGAATTTTTACTTTGAGATAACGTCTCTGAAGCGTTTCAACTGCGTAAAATCTAACAACTATGTAAAGACCTACAACTCAGTCTGTAAGGTATTACAACTTTGTAAAGTCTCACAACACTGTAAAGTCTAGCAACTTGTGTAATATGACTACATAAACTTTCAGAGCACATAGACTATCTTGTCGAGCTGCGAGTGCGGAACTTAAACCTGGAAGACTTGTTCACTGGCAGTCATCTGCACACACTCCTCGGAACGCTGCGAGGGTTGTGGCCGCAAGAGGGTGATCTTGTTCTTGTGAAGGTCGCGTCCTTGCCCGACGTTGAGGGTCGAATATATGTGCCCAGCGAACCTGGGGTTATCATCAAGGAAGGGTGGGTATTTGTATCCTGGCTTTGTTTTCTCTTATTTTCATTAGATATGTGAAAACAAACTAAGGTTGAATAAAATATGTTGTTGGTAGAAATTATAAAACCTAAGCTATTTTAAACATTTCTGCAATTCCCTAGATTTAACTATTGAAGCTGTGAACCTAGCAGTCTCTCTGATGTAAGATGTGATAGGTTGGATAGCTTGTTTGTAGTAACAGAAAGGGCCTACAGAACTAGAATTGATAGTAATAACAGTGATATTTATTTATCATTGCACCACACCTAATACAGTTAACAGTGCTTTACAAAAGATGTTTAAGTCAATATGTTTTAGAAAAAAAAACCATTTGCGTAATATTACAGATAAAATAATGTATAATATTTGTTTTAAAATAATTAACATGGTCATGTAAATATAATCATGTTAAATCGTAATAAATGCTAACATAATAGCAACTTGACTAGAATATCACAGAATTAAATAAGTCAGGTTGAATATAAAATAAATAAATCAACAAGCATCAAACATTTATGATAAAATATGCTAGGCTAGTTAGGTTAAACAAATGTCAAAATCAAAATTTTTAAAGAAAAATGTAACTCTGATGTTCTTGCTATAATCCTTCCAGTGTGCTGGTGCAGATTGGAAGCATGCATGAATTCTCCCTGAGATTGAAGCGGACAAAAGTCGAGATCGAAGGCAGTGCAAGTTGTTCCAACAGTCATCCGCAGGGGGAGCCACATGTCGGCATCAGCTCTGCATTTTCATCTGAGTACGACATTGATTGGTGCAAATTTCGATTGGTGAGTTAAATTTGTTGTGAATCTTTCTAGACATGGAGTATTTTTCTGTATTGGACGTCAGGAAAACTAAATAATACCCTAATTTTGAATGTTCACTTCCCTGTGTTAACTGTACCAAGATCCCAGATATTAGACTATAGCATCATGCAGCAAATAGAAATACTTTCTGAGACGTATCCACTGTTATGAGCCATGAGTTCTGTCTTGCTGGAGATTCTGGTCCGGGAACATGCCAGTGTAACCAGAATACCAAGTGACTGAAGCATCATGCTTGGCATTTACTGCTTAGTTGTATATCAGACGTAAATACCCACAAAACACAAGGAAAACCTTTGACATTGGGTACGATCTTCCCTACCACCATACACAGTACAGGAAGATGGCGTTCATCTAGCTGGGTGGAATAGCCTGCTTAAAGAAGTGGTATCTGGGACCACCCTGGACTCTTGAGGCAAGATTCCAGTGCCATCTTTGAACAATAATGACACCTCTCCCAACCCTTCCCTCCCTTCTATACATCCCTTCCCTCCCTTCTATACATTCCTTCCCTTCTGTACATCCCTTTCAAGATCTGCCTTTGAGATCTCGAGATCTCGCTGATCCTGCTGAGATCCGCCTTTTGAGATCCCGCAGGATCTTCGCAAAGAGATCTTTGAGATCTATGCCTTCGCCTGTTTGAGATCCTGCCGTTGAGGATCTCGCGCGCGATCCTGCTCTTTTTTCCATCCGTCCGGTTCTTTGAGATCCTCGCTGAGGATCTCGCGCGATCCTTTCTGGACGCTGATTCCCGCCTTTGATCCGCTTTTTGTCCTGATCCTCGCCGCTGATCCGCAAGATCGATCCTGATCCTCGAAACTGATTTCTCTGCCGCTTTGAGATCCTTTTTCCTAGACCTCGGACCTATTCCTTGTTTCGGTTGTCAAGATGTTATCATGAAATAGAAGAAAACAAAGAAACATAATCATATTTTCATGACTACAATTTCATTTACATTGGCACATTTCCCTTAACTTTGCAATTTTTCTCTCCCTCAACTGAACGGCTTCCCATAATGCCTTGCATCAGTCGGTATCTTGGTTTAGCATGACACTAGTTGACATGGACCCAATGACCACAACTGTTGCCACAGACACGCGTGTCAATGTCAGAATCGCCTGTATAGATATCACAAGAAAAGTGCAAAATGTTGTGCCAGAAACAGTGAATGCGAACTACATGTGACAGATGTGCTGATGGCAGCCATGATGATGTCACACACTCTCTTGCACTACAAATGCTTATCTGCAAATCTGTAAAAACACATCACACTTTGTTGATTGAAGACTATTCGATCATGTGCTATTATGTTATTTCCCAAAACAAGCAGCATGAGATTGATTATTACCAAATACAGCACCAGGTGGCATGCACAACATGTTAAATAAATAAGAAACAGTGTATTGAAAATGCGGTGAACAGATGTGTAATATAGTTATCTATGGTTCGTCCCCAACCAGTGTAGTTATTTTACAGATGTGTAATATAGTTATCTGTGGTTCGTCCCCAATCAGTGTAGTTATTTTACAGATGTGTAAAATAGTTATCTGTGGTTCGTCCCCAACCAGTGTAGTTATTTTACAGATGTGTAATATAGTTATCTATGGTTCGTCCCCAACCAGTGTAGTTATTTTACAGATGTGTAATATAGTTATCTGTGGTTCAACCCCAACCAGTGTAGTTATTTTACAGATGCATTATCTTACACCGCAGAAATCATAATTACAAATCCAGAGATAATGTATCAAAATATCATGTTGGATTATAGTTGCATTGATTTAATTTTTCTTGTGCAGTTTGATGGTTTCCACCTGAGAGATAGTGGATGTCTGAGTGTGTGCAGGATAGCAAGGTAAATTTTCATAGTAGTAATAAAGGTCAGATTAACAAAATTATGATTCATTGACACATTTGGGTAGTTAAAATGTTACAACGGATTTACAGTGCTTTATTTTTGAGGCGAGCGATCGCACTCGCTCTCTACCGCTCATCCTGATTGCTCATCTAGGGAACGATTTATCACTCGCTCTCTACCGCTCGTCCTCATTGCTCATCTGGGGAACGATTTATCACTCGCTCTCTACCGCTCGTCCTCATTGCTCATCTGGGGAATGATTTATCACTCGCTCTCTACCGCTCGTCCTCATTGCTCATCTGGGGAACGATTTATC
Organism: Paraescarpia echinospica; assembly: GCA_020002185.1. Classification (NCBI taxonomy): domain Eukaryota; kingdom Metazoa; phylum Annelida; class Polychaeta; order Sabellida; family Siboglinidae; genus Paraescarpia; species Paraescarpia echinospica. The sequence goes on from CM034534.1 coordinate 72,454,249, forward strand.
ACTCGCTCTCTACCGCTCGTCCTCATTGCTCATCTGGGGAACGATTTATCACTCGCTCTCTACCGCTCGTCCTCATTGCTCATCTGGGGAACGATTTATCACTCGCTCTCTACCGCTCGTCCTCATTGCTCATCTGGGGAACGATTTATCACTCCCGCTAATTGCCATTATCGCTCGCGTCACCAGATCTTCTGCATGTGGTGCCCTCTAGTGGCAAAATATACACCAATTTGTTTGAAAGGAAGTCTGTTCTTGTCACATAATTTAGCATAGGCACGATCTCTGCTTGGGTCATGGGTGCTAGCGTCCATCCCATAAACAAAACAACTTAATCATCAGCGTTGTTAGACTGCTGTCATTTTCTATAACATCATCGCTAGTACTTCCTGTCTCAAATGTTTTATCAGCATGCAATTTTTCAATCTGTGCCAACGCTTGATGTCCCGAATTGACCCGATCGAATTAATCTTGCGTAATGGATACTGCTAAGGCATGGCTAGCCTCGATTGCGTTTTGGCATGACTGGGCAGTGACATCACCAGCCGGAGAAACAGGAAGGCCACGTAGCGGATAAAATAAAACTAATAAATCGCTCGTGCTAAATTATTTGGCATATTTAGGCGAGCGATTTATTGTTTTTTTCAAGCGTGAAGCACTGGATTGATAATTTCTATTACATTACATGGTCTTACAAGAAAATAACCAGGATCTGTGCATTCTCATCACTTTCAGCCTGTTCTCTTCACTCGGTCAAGTTTTTACGGCTGCCTTGACTGTCTGTAGCTCTGTAATAATGCGGCAACGTAAATTGAATTTGTTTCTGTAAATAACTTTTTGCTTTCCAGATCTAGTGCTAATGTGGAAAAAAGCTTTGCTAATAAAAAGGAGCGAGTCACTGATTAAGAGAGATGGTGTTGTTATTGTCAAGTCGACTGGCCTTCTCATCACATTTATTTACATGATGTTTCTAAATGTGTATTTTCACAGAATTTGTAGTTATATATAGTTTTTGTGTGACCTTATCGAGGGGCAGAAAGTCCACAGAACTGCTTTATGAATGCCAGGTATGAAGTAGGTTCACTGATAAACATGGGCAAACTGTCTGCAGAATTGCAACAAGGTAGGTCAATACAATTGCATCCTGAATATGGAAATGTGTAGAATACTGTTCTCGATTAATCTTTGTCATTGAGAAAAATTGTGTACTTTTATGCTGTTATATATTACGTAATATATATAATATCAGAGGGATTCATAATGGCAGAAGAACTGAATGAGTACTTTAGTTCAGTGTTTACCAGAAGATATTAGTTCACTGCCAATACCAGAGGCTAAGTTCAAGGGGGCAGATTCAGACTATTTAGGACAATTAATTGTAACCCCCGGAAATGGTAGCTAAGAAAATAAGGGCTATGGAGGATAATAAATCACCTGGAGTGGATGGGATTCCGCCCAAACTACTATTGGTAATTGTAGAACAAATTAGCGTACCGCTTGCAACAGTTTTCAATTTGTCATTAGAAGAGGGACTGTACCGCTGTACAAAACAATAGTTAGGCCTCATTTAGAATATTGTATTCAAGCGTGGAGGCCATACCGCAAGAAGGACATAGATATGCTAGAAAGAGTGCAGAGGAGAGCAACTAAAATGATACCAAAACTGAGGGATCTTAGTTACGAAATACGCCTAAAAAAATGCGGTTTAACAACACTAGAGACCAGGAGGTTGAGAGGAGATCAGATAGAAGTGTTTAAAATATTGAAGGGTTATGAAAATATTGATAAAAATATTTTTTTCTCAGTTAAGAAAGATAGAAGGACTAGAGGACAAGAAGTTACATTAGCAAAGGAGCTGGGTAGATTAGATATAAGAAAGTTCTCATTCTCACAAAGGACTGTAAATGAATGGAACAGATTATCTGCTGATTGTGTGGGTGCTAGTAGCGTGAATATGTTTAAAAATAAAATCGACACATACCTCAGACAAGCTGGATACACATAGATAAAAGGGTCGGACACTCGATAAGCCAAAGGGCTTCCTTGTCCACCTGCCACCCAGAGTTAATTCTCTGGTTCCTTTATAATGGAAAGAGGCAAACATTATACCGTTATTTAAAAATGGTTCGAGAAACAAGTCGGAGAACCATAGACCAGTGAGTTTAACATCAGTGATTTGCAAATTATTAGAAAGACTAATTAAAGATCACATGGTGGATTTTCGTGTTAAACATAACTTGATAAATACATCTCAACATGGGTTTCTAAAAGCGAGGTCAAATATGCTTAACAAATATGTTATTTTTTTGGAAGACATCACTAAGTGGGTAGATGAGGGATCACCAGTAAATATCGTCTACTTAGATTTTCAAAAAGCTTTCGACAAAGTACCACATCAAAGATTACTGCTTAAACTAAAGGCCCATGGCATAGGAAATGGTATAATAAACTGGATAGAAAAATGGCTGATTGACAGAAGACAACGTGTAGTAGTTGATAGGGAGGCTTCAAACTGGAAATCAGTATTGAGTGGGGTACCACAGGGATCAGTACTAGGACCTATATTATTCTTAATATATATCAACGATTTGGATGATGAAATAACAAGCAAGGTGTTGAAATTTGCGGATGATACAAAAGTGTTTAAAAGGATTAAAAGTGATGGAGATAGACATCATTTACAAGATAATCTTGACAAGTTGATCAAATGGTCTGAAAAGTGGCAACTGCTGTTCAATTTTGGGAAATGTAAATGCCTCCATGCAGGACATTGGAACGAAGAGGTAGAATACACAATGGGGGGTACTGTACTAAGTACTACTGTGAAAGAAAAGGACTTAGGGTTAACCATTAGTGCTGATATGAAAGTTTCAGAGCAGTGCGGAATTGCAGCTTCAAAGGGAAATCAAATCCTTGGATTAATTAGGCGAAACATAACGTATAAGGAAAAAGAGCTAATAATACTGCTGTACAAAACAATAGTTTTATTGGAACTACTATTGGAAATTGTAGAACAAATTAGCGTACTGCTTGCAACAGTTTTCAATTTGTCATTAGAAGAGGGACTGTACCGCTGTACAAAACAATAGTATACCGCTGTACAAAACAATAGTTAGGCCTCATTTAGAATATTGTATTCAAGCGTGGAGGCCATATCGCAGGAAGGATATAGATATGTTAGAAAGAGTGCAGAGGAGAGCAACTAAAATGATACCAAAACTGAGGGATCTTAGTTACGAAATACGCCTAAAAAATGCGGCTTAACAACATTAGAGACCAGGTGATTGAGAGGAGATCAGATAGAAATGTTTAAAATATTGAATGGTTATGAAAATATTGATAGAAATATTTTGGTCTTAGTTAAGAAAGATAGAAGGACTAGAGGACATGAAGTTACATTAGTAAAGGAGCAGTGTAGATTAGATATAAGAAAGTTCTCATTTTCACAAAGGACTGTAAATAAATGGAACAGATTATCTGCTGATTGCGTGGGTGCTAGTAGCGTGAATATGTTTAAAAATAAAATCGACACATACCTCAGAAGGGCTGGATACACATAGATAAAACGGTTGGACTCTTGATAAACCAAAGGCTTCATTGTCCACCTGCCACCGAGAGTTAATTCTCTGGGTGGCAATCTTGCTATATTTTGTTATATCTTGTTATATCTTGTTATATCTTGTTATATCTTGTAATTGTTATTTTAACTGTATCATGTGATGATGTTTTAGTTATTGTTATTTTTAATCTTTTTTAGTTTGTGATAGCAACATTTGTGTGCAAAGAGAACTTTCATTTAGTTAAGTATATATTCTACATGGCTGATTGGAACAAATATCCATCCAGGTGACACTGACGTCACATTATTAAATGAAGAGTCAGTATTACATCTGAACATGTAACGCCACCTGTTGTCAAAAAGTTAATAAATTGCACCGGGAGAACCTTATCGAGTCATATAACTGTAGGTCATCTCCGTACACTGAAGTCCCATCCAAGGCATCTTTCAAGTTACAAGGACAACTTACACGCAAGCAACTTTCATCATTCATGGGTAATCTAATCGGATGTCACCACAAACCAGTTTACAGGCTTAGATTGACTAGATAACAGTTTTATTGCTTTGGAGGTGGCTTGAGAAAGACTGCAATTTAGTCTCTGTAACAGGGTTATGAGGCTATACTGAGTGGGAGAGGTTAAACCTGTAGTCTGAACTACATAGTCCCGGTCAACTGGCAGTGCCACACTTAACCAGTGAACCCAGGTCTGATTCACGTAGAAAGTTGCCTCTGATTCTGTCTGATCCAGTTCTATTGCTGCCTCAGTCTGATTCCTGATTGCCAGGCAAGGTCCTGCTGCCATCTTTATTGTATGGTTTGATTGCGAGGGAAATTATATCAGAATAAAACGTGATTTCCTTGTGCGCTGCGGTTCGACGTGCCATGCTGAGTTTGTTATGCTGGGACTGTTATGCTGGGACTGTTATGTTGGGATTGTTATGTTGGGATTGTTATGCTGGGATTGTTATGTTGGGATTGTTACGTTGGGATTGTTACGTTGGGATTGTTACGTTGGGATTGTTACGTTGGGATTGTTATGTTGGGATTGTTATGTTGGGATTGTTATGCTGGGATTGTTATGTTGGGATTGTTATGTTGGGATTGTTATGTTGGGATTGTTACGTTGGGATTGTTACGTTGGGATTGTTACGCTGGGATTGTTATGTTGGGATTGTTATGTTGGGATTGTTATGCTGGGATTGTTATGCTGGAATATTAGGGGTTTATTATGCTGGGGTTGTTATGCTTGCATTGTTATGCTTGGATTGTTATGCTGGGATTGTTATGCTGCATTTGTTATGCTGTGGTTGTTATGCTGGGTTTGTTGTGCTGGAATATTAGGGGTTTGTTATGCTTGGATTGTTATTCTTGGTTTGTTATGCTGGGTTATCAAGTTCTGTACTGGTTTAGTCTTGTTTGTGTGTGTGAGTGTGTGTGTGTGTGTGTGTGTGTGTGTGTGTGTGTGTGTGTGTGTGTGTGTGTGTGTGTGTAAGTGTGCGTGTGTGTGTGTGAGTGTGTGTGTGTGACGTCTTTAGCCCCAATATCCTTGGACAATCCGAGCTCTGTGGCGCAACAGATCCAAAGGATTAAGCATTGTCAATGTCATGTACAGAGCAAAAGTCATCAACAGATGGATGGAATTGCTAAGAAGCTAATGAGGATATGCAGTATTAAAAAGATAAATTTTTAGATGACTGCGAAATGAAACTATATTTCTTAACGACTTAACACCGACAGGGAGTAAGACTTGTCAGATGACTGGGAGAAGATATGCACCAGTGTCTGCTGATACCAAATTCACACACATGGTTGTTTGGTCAATGTATAGCATCGACGGTCCAACTGAAGCTAACACAATTATTATTTCTGAATTATTTATCATTTACCATTCAGCTTGCGCATATTAAATTAACATGTTTTTGACGCATATTCTGATTTAATTTGTACAGAAACACTGCAGTAGAACATTACATAACATAACACAATATTATTTCTGAATTATTTATCATTTACCATTCAGTTTGTGCATATTAAATTAAGATGTTTTGACACATATTCTTATTGAATTTGTACAGAAACGCTGCAGTAGAACATTACATAACATAACACAATATTATTTCTGAATTATTTATCATTTACCATTCAGTTTGTGCATATTAAATTAAGATGTTTTGACACAAATTCTGATTGAATTTGTACATAAAAACTGCAGTAGAACATTACATAACTTAACACAATATTATTTCTGAATTATTTATCATTTACAATTCAGTTTGTGCATATTAAATTAAGATATTTTGACACATATTCTGATTGAATTTGTACAGAAACGCTGCAGTAGAACATTACATAAGGGTCAAGGGCAAACTTAATTACGGCAGATGTGACATAAAAATCAGTGGCGATTTACTTGCGAATTTAGCTCCGGTATTTATGAGTAGTCACGAAAGATCGCACTTGTCGCCCAGTACCTGTCATAATTATACTTGCCAGTAGATGTCAAGAAATCAACAGACATTTTACGTTTGTGTTTCAATTTCAATACTAGGGATTTAGTAGCTCAGGTGTGAATTCAGTTTGATTGCGGAGAGCACTTTATCGATGCACTTAGCCAGAAATAATTTTTTGCCAGTCTTGAATTAATCGAAAGTATGCCTTTTAGGGTGCGAATGGCTTGCATGGCGGCCATTCACATCAATCACAGCCATTATTGGCCAATTTATTTATTTTTCAATGACAAACCAGTGTCATTTGGGCCATTTATTTAATTAATAGTGATCCATTTAATTAGTTTTACTACTGGTTGAGCCAATGATAGTAATTAATGAGGGCCCCTGGACTGGGAACTATTAGTTAATGTAGTGGCCAGCTGACCCCCTCTAAATTTCTCCCATCTTATCAGTTGAAATTACCTATCTTGGCTAGTCATCTGCCAGTCTTCTAGACAGGCAGAAGCATCTCTGGCTAACCCCCTGAATCAAAGGTCTTTAGTGTGATAGTCACTACATGCTTGCATTAGTATGTGCGGTCACAAACTAAAAGTCCATTAATAATGTCATGCATGTGTGCATGCGTGCAGGCATGCGTGCATGCAGGCAGGCATGCATGCATGTGTATACGTGTACACCTGACATTCCAACAGAAAAGGAACCAGGGTCCGGTTTCATGAAACGGCTAAGAACGTTCTTAACGCTAAGATGATTGTCTTAGTAAATTACGCAATTTTTTAGTATGAGCAAACACAGGGGTTATGCCAAACGCATGACGCTAAATAATCGTGTACCAAACCACCTGCCAGGTGGCGCCATTATAGAGTTACCGCATGTGTTGAGCCAATCAAATGTCATCGCTCGTTGAGCCCACACCCGGTGACATGTGTCCCCCACCCATTTAATCAGGTGCATCTGTGTCTATCAGAATATCTTATTTCCACCAGCTCTATTCAATTTGGCTTGCTCGACTGAATTCATGACTAGTGGGTCCGTCTCATTTTGTTTTGTGTTATTAGCCTAATTATGACAAAGAATCATGAGTTTTATTAAATTAGCAAAACTTGCTATGCAAACGTGTGTCTACACACCTGTGGCTAACACTAGGGTGCAGGGGCACAGTGACTAGAGCATCGGACTCTCAATCGAGAGAACCCGGGTTTGAATCCTGTGCTGCTATGTCGAACCTTGGGCAAGTTCATTCACGATATGTTGCTCAAGTTCACTCAGCTATATGAATGAGTACCCGGCTATAGACAGTGGTCAATATTTGTGTACGAATAGTCTGCACACATTAATTTCAGCTTTGCTGAATTATTCCCAGAGAAGTCGAGATGGTGTTTGGTTGAGCAGGTCTGCCAGGGAGTAAGTTGTTTGGTTGAGCAGGTATGCCAGGGAGTAAGGTGTTTGGTTGAGCAGGTATGCCAGGGAGTAAGGTGTAAAGTGCTTTGAGGAGTCCTGAGGACTGGATACTGTGCTACTATAAGAACAGGTCTGCCAGGGAGTAAGGTGTAAAGTGCTTTGAGGAGTCCTGAGGACTGGATACTGTGTTACTATAAGAACAGGTCTGCCAGGGAGTAAGGTGTTTGGTTGAGCAGGTCTGCCAGGGAGTAAGGTGTTTGGTTGAGCAGGTCTGCCAGGGAGTAAGGTGTAAAGTGCTTTGAGGAGTCCTGAGGACTGGATGCTGTGCTACTATAAGAACAGGTCTGCCAGGGAGTAAGGTGTAAAGTGCTTTGAGGAGTCCTGAGGACTGGATACTGTGCTACTATAAGAACAGGTCTGCCAGGGAGTAAGGTGTAAAGTGCTTTGAGGAGTCCTGAGGACTGGATACTGTGCTACTATAAGAACAGGTCTGCCAGGGAGTAAGGTGTAAAGTGCTTTGAGGAGTCCTGAGGACTGGATGCTGTGCTATTATAAGAACAGGTCTGCCAGGGAGTAAGGTGTAAAGTGTTTTGAGGAGTCCTGAGGACTGGATACTGTGCTACTATAAGAACAGGTCTGCCAGGGAGTAAGGTGTTTGGTTGAGCAGGTCTGCCAGGGAGTAAGGTGTAAAGTGCTTTGAGGAGTCCTGAGGACTGGATGCTGTGCTACTATAAGAACAGGTCTGCCAGGGAGTAAGGTGTAAAGTGCTTTGAGGAGTCCTGAGGACTGGATACTGTGCTACTATAAGAACAGGTCTGCCAGGGAGTAAGGTGTAAAGTGCTTTGAGGAGTCCTGAGGACTGGATACTGTGCTACTATAAGAACAGGTCTGCCAGGGAGTAAGGTGTAAAGTGCTTTGAGGAGTCCTGAGGACTGGATGCTGTGCTATTATAAGAACAGGTCTGCCAGGGAGTAAGGTGTAAAGTGCTTTGAGGAGTCCTGAGGACTGGATACTGTGCTACTATAAGAACAGGTCTGCCAGGGAGTAAGGTGTAAAGTGCTTTGAGCAGTCCTGAGGATTGGATACTGTGCTACTATAAGAACTTAGCTTTATCTTTTTTAACTGATGACACAGGATTTGAAAGTTTTTTCCAAACAGAAGTAGTGACCAGTACTGCCACACTACCACTAAGTCACCACTCGGACAGAACCTTCAGTAATACAATTTGGTTCTTTATAATATCTTATTCTCATTATGTTGTCTTTTCATTGTCTTATATTGTCCTGGTTGCCATTTATTGAACTAATTGCCTAGTATTTTCCTCACTGCTTTATCTTGTCTTCATTGTCTTCCATACCTTGTCTTCATTGCCTTACGTTGTTTTCGTTTGTTTCTCCTTGTTGCCTTATTTGTTGCCTTATCCTTCTTGTCTTATCTTTTTTTACATTGCGTTTTCCTGTCCTTGTTGTCAGACGGACGGACAGATGGATGTTTTTATTTGTTTCATTGCCTTATTGTTTCCTTGTCTTATAATATTGTCCAGATTGTCTTATCTTGTCCTCATTGTCTTATTCTGGCCATGCACCATTAAAGCAATATACCTTCTCTGTGAAGTCTCTGGTCACTCTCTCTCCTGGAGCCTGTGAGTCAGGTTTCTGTGTTCTGATTCTGGAGACATCTCTTCTCTGCCAATGTCCAGGGACTTCGGCCCAGGATGTCCTAATCTGCTTGATGAGTTGCTGATCCAGTTGATGGGTTGTTAATCCACCAGGCAGCTGTGCAACAGCTCAAAGACTGGCAACAAATATTCACACTGTTGTCCATTTCTCCAATTGCATTCCTGTTGTGGTTGTTTATTGGCCATAATTGTTTCCAGTAGCATTGTGAGGCAATGGTAGGAACTGTTAATGTTGATGTGTAATTTTAGTTATAATATATGCAGTGTGTGTGGAACTCTAATAAGGAAAGGTCAGTTCTTATAACGCGCAGTATCCAGTCCTCAGGACTGCTCAAAACACTTTACACTTTACTCCCTGGCAGACCTGTTCAGTCGAACACCATCTCGACTTCTCTGGGAAGCATTCAGCCATGCTGCAATTAATGCGCGAAGACTATTCATACACAACTATCCATCACTATCTATAGCCAGGTACTCATTCATACAGCTGAGTGAACTGAAGCAATGTAGAGTAAGTGAACTTGCCCAAGGTTCGACAACGCCTCGCAGGATTCAAACCCAGAGTTCTCTCAGTCGAGAGGCCAAGGCTCTTTCCACTGCGCTACAGCGTTCCACCAGTGTGTAGCAATTTATCTCCTGAAAAAGAAATAATTTATTTATTATGGCTTGCAGGTTGACATTATAAAGTTCTGCAATAAAATATTTAGGATCATGATATTTCTCTGACTCAGATAATTGTTTCTTTAGTATAACCGAGACATAATTATGGCAACTGTTGAAGTTGATGTGGAACTATGGGGCAGTTAATATACAATTAAAATGATGTGTAGTTTATGGAACTATACATTAAATATTACAATGATGCCAGCATATGGTAAAGTAATATATATATATATAATATATACATTTTTATTAGAACACATTTACATATATTTGTTTTTGAAAAGGGTTCTAACAAATATATTTAGTGTGACTACCTGTCAGTGCGGTTGATTTTATACGGAGTTTCCATATTTTTGACCATACTAAAGTCTGTAAAAGTTGCTGAATGTGTCACAAACCCAGTAGACGGTGGTAACCTCCACATATACCAGCATTACATATAATACATGCCCCTTTGTTCTGGACAGTGTTCACTGAATTACTTTAATTTTATACTTGAGCAGAAGTAAAAGTACCTTCTAAAAACCTACTTGAGTAAAAAGAAAAACTACTTTCCAAAAGTACTTGAAGTAAAAGTAGATGTAAAAGTAAAACGGAAAGATGTTTTGTCAGGCAAGAAGTAGGCCTAACCAACATACATGACAGCATCAGCGAACAAAAAATGAAGGCAGTATGAACATAATTACCTTTATGTCCAATGTATCTGAATAATGTTGTATAAAAATTTATATTTTATGTTTTCGCAAATTCAACTGTGGGGCATGGAAATGTGTTCCTGTATCTGCAATAAGCCTACAAGACACTGCACCTAGTCTAGAACACCGTGGAAGCTACAGTCAGTGTGCAGACTGCACACTGACTGTATATATACGCGGTTTATGAAGCTAATTAAGATGCCAGCCAACGTCAATGTGTATAATATTGAAATTTCATATAATTCTGAATGTGGAACTGAATAAAATTCACGAGTGTTATACAGTTCTAATCTGAAATAGATTAGGGACCAACAAACCACGGTGAACTGAACGATGATACTGCAGACGTAATGACACCACTAGTTTTGGACAAGTGATAATCGGCAGGTGCATATCAACAAACTTCTATATTTCTATTAATGGCAGAAATTCAAATGTTGTAGATAAATATTTTGTGACCATTATGCAACCTCCAAATTCCCTGCAAAATTAAAACTCACATTTTTATGGATCTTCCTGAAAATTTGTAACTTTGATAGACTTTCTATTTTGTATATTCTTCTATTAAACAATGCTTCAACTTTATTTTGCATGGCTTTTTTCCTAGCTAAATTGTGACTTTATGTCCATGACTTTTTGTGTGACTTTATTTCCTAGTTATGGCCATACAGGTAGTTGAGTGGTGTAGTAGCTGCAATGAGCCAGCTCTTTACTGTTCTTTTATGACCCTTGGGTATCGGAATGGATACCTGATGGCATATTCCTCTATCATTATTGGGCATACATATTGACTGTCTCATACACTGTGCACTCATTGAGGCTGTGAGGGGTCATGCACACTGGGATTGGGAAGTGAAATATGATTTTTATTTTCTAAAATGAACCTGGAATAGTGGATAGGCTAACTAATTGGTAATATATTCAATCATACTTAATATGGTACAATTCTAGCTTTTCTATGGTGCAAATAAATATTTCAAAACATTCGGTAAATGTTTTGGGGATTTGAATAAAACTGGGGTTGCCCTGGAAAACTCGGTGCACAAGCAGACAGACTGGGGGTTGTCTGTGCCTTGTCGAACTCACGGGAACTTACCTGGGGTTGTTAGTGATGTCACATGGCCAAATGATGGTTCATGTACCAACCATTTCCAGAATCTTTCAACATACAGGCATTTGTGTACACCGGTGTATCTGTATTTAAATCTACTGATAAAACACGGTAGTGTAGTACAGCCTGTACAGGGCAGTTAGGAGGTACATTTGTTGAAGAATTGCTACTAAAAGCCACATTTGGAAAATATTTGATATAAATATTTACATTAAAGGTCAATAGAACTATTATTTAGAAATTAAAGGTAAATGCGACAATGTTTGACAAAAGTGAACCACTTAAATATAACAATCAATAGGTTTTATTCAAAGGCTGTTTTTACTGAATACAAAAAACTGAGTAGGTGGGAGGTGTAAACTGTGGTCTCAATTTGGGACGTAAAAGAACCACTGAGGACGACAAGCACCCTGGCAGTGACCACCCTCAGTGCCAGCATAGAAAGGTCGGCTTGGCGATAATGTTCTGAAAAAGGCTGACTAGTTGAATGAGACCTCATAAGATCATAACATTGTAACCACAATAATACAGACTAGTCAGTTAATAGAACGTTGCCGAGTGCTGGAAACAACTAGAACTAGAACTTAAAAAATTGTTAAATCGAATGTTTATCACTAGACTGTGATCCATGTGCTTGTATGACGATGTTTAACGTAGATTTACGTAACTTGGAGCAGTCATAGGAGACACACAAGGTACAGGTATTGCAAAAAATTGTGACGTAACGTCAAGAGTTAAAAATGGCTTCACCCTTGACTCGAAGTATAGAAACATCGGAAATTCATGAACTGGCCTAGTAATAATAATGATAATAATAATCAGAATAAAATAAATTCACACCAGTAACCTCAGAAATTAAGCTCAATGGTGCAGCAGAACCAAAGGATTAAGTAATCATGTCACCGTGTGTAATGTGACAATTGTCACCAATCAATTGTATAGACTGTTCCATTGACCTTTTGGCCCTGAAGTGAAGATGAGAACAGAGACGTTTCTGTCTTGTAGGGAACACCGTGTGAAGGTGTGTAATTACAGGATTATGGGATCAGAGTTAATGGCTCCTTTCAGTCAGTGTCTGGGGACAGGGTCTTACTTACTTTGTGTTCGCTTTACACTTGGCAGCATAAAGTGAATAGAATGAAATGATGATACACGTGAAGTCCTGAATGTTGGTTCACGTTGAGTGCAATACTAGTGCTAGTACATTCGGTTCTCAAAGGAGATGACAGCGGTTCCAGTTCTCTTAGTGTTGTTTCAAAGTTTGGGAATTTTGTTCACAGCACATTGCCTTAGGTCAATCAGCTCTATAAATGAATACCTGGTTATATATAACGGTGGATAATTGTGAATGAATAGTTGTTGCACGGTAAATCTGCTGGGGTTGAAGTGAAAGGACTACATAATAGATACTGTGCTGAATAAGAACATACAAGTCGACTTGTGACATAAAATCACATTGTATGTGTGCATAGCATGGGAGAGCTTGCTCTAAGTTAATCTTCTTCATCTTCTTCATCTTCCAATACAGCTCATGACTGTGTCAGCCACGTGTAGAAGTGGCTAGAGTATTGTCGAGATGATATACTGGTAACAGTGGTAGGAGTACATAGTGTTGGTATTGGTCTGTCAGTTTGAACATGTCACATTTGTATAGTTTAACCAATTAGAATACTTAGCAGTCTAGGGATAGGTAACTGTTCTAGTTCTTGTTGGTTCCAGAGCTCGGCACCGTTCAATTATCTGACTTGTCTGTATATGTTGTGGTTGTTGAGAGCCAGGTTTTTATACCAAATGTACCATGCCCCATCTGTGTTTTGAACTCAGTGCGCAGGCATGGGAAGAATGAGTTCTTGTATCAAGACATCTTTGCCAAAATATGTACGGGGAGCCAACTACGCAAATGACCTTGTCCTCTGGAGCAGTGAAGAATACATTTCAACAGCAAACTACAGACTTCAACTAGCACTCAAAGAGATAGAGGCTTGGACCAAAACATGGCTTGTGAAGATCAATGAAAAGAAAACAACGTACACTGTCTTCACACTTTCGCATCAAGAACAGATGGTCACACTATAAATCAACTCGCAGATACAGCCAACAAACAACTCACACAAACAGCCAAGTTCAATAGACTGAATGACCATCCCATGCACCCAAGAATAAGCACGCCAACAAAAGAGAGACTCAAAAGATCCAGCTTATTTACCAAAGCAGGATGCTTGAAAGAAAAGACCCAGAACTGCTGGATCACATGCCAGAACCCATACCGTCAACTGCATCTCTTCCATTATGGAAGAGGAGACATTTCCCTGTCATCAAAGACCACATCCCAGGAATTCAGAAGAAGGGAACACAGTCTGAAGAGGAGAGAAAAGGCACATCCTTGGAGTTCATACACTCTAGGTACCCTCACGAGCAGTGGACGCATGTCTACACCGATGGGACCGCCCTCGAAGCAATCTAAGATGGAGGTGGAGGATTGTACATCAAATACAGAGAAGAAGAAGTACACTGCGGAATCAGGGGAAAAGAAACAGCTGACAGGCTGGCAAAAGGAGGGGGGCAACTGGAACAAAACAACAAAGGTGTATCATACAGTGATGAAAAGACCATCATCAAGACCCTGACAGAGAGAAAATGGCACCAACAGCATCCCAAGCACAACAAGAGTGACAGCTACTACCATCTCAGCACAACTGACCAGGTCATTCTGTTCAGACTCCGAACAGGACACAACAGAATGAAAGCACATTTATACAACAAAATGAAGATTGGCCAGTCCGAGATGTGCTGCTGTGAAACTGCCCCGATGGCCCGTGAGCACCTACTTCAACACTGCCCACTACAGGATGACCACAGGCGGCAAGCATGGCCAGATCACACACCCTCTAAATGAAAAACTAATGGTGATATTGAGGCTTTGAGGACGACGGCATTATTCGTGAGGGTGACAGGCAATCCCATCTAAGTGAACGATGAAGAAGTTGTTGTATGCGTCGAAGCGGGTGACTGTCTGGTAGTTGCCATAATGATTTCTGTGCAGTCAACTTGTGACTGTTGTTTGGCAGCAGCCAGCATGAGGCACACAGTGACCCATCTAACATATATCTCACCAAACGTTGTTTATATATGGCTGTTTGTTGACCCTCTCTGATTTTCCACACAGATCTTGTTGTTCATCCTGAGTGTGTGATTTATAGATGAACTGAAACAAAAGCTATGTTGAGTGACAGTTTACTTGACAAATGAGAACCCTGTGGACTTTAGAACATGCTGAAACAGAATGAGCAACAAAATAACCGAACATTTAGACAACATGTTTTAGAAGAACATTGAGAGCTTGAGGTCCTGCATTTAGAATGGACATCTGTGGCTCTTTGGAGAAGTGGAAATACAACAGAAGGTGGGACAGAATCAACATTAAATGATCACTCCTGGTTGATTTGTTAACACCTGACAACTGCCGATTGGGACTTTAGGTGTCCAGTTGGTACCTTGAGATGTCACTGGGCAGGGTTAGATTACAGTGTTGAATTGCAACAGACTGGTTCTGCAACCATTGGCAGAAACATTGTGTTCCGGCACTGATTTGTTGGGTCAGTCAAAGAAACCAGGCTTGATGAGTGATAGAGATGTTATTTGGATCTATGTAGCACTGTTATTCCTAGTTTCTGGAAGTCTTAATGGAGCCAACTATGTGCTCTAGTTGTGATGAGCTCTGTCTTCTCTGTGGTTCATAGTCAGTGCTGTAGTGTAACTGTAGTGACCACGAACCTCAGGGGAAACAGGGGAGACTGGAACATGATACTGTGTGTGTGTACACACATATAAAAAAATTAAGTGTACTACACTCATTAGTTCAGATTATTTAACGAAGCTTATATATAGTATATATATTCTGGTTGTATATGTTTGCCCTATGGGAATCTGTGCGGGAGCAAAGATTGGACTGATAAGACATCTGCGAACATGCACCAAAAGACACTGACAACCCATGGAAAGATCATCCTCGCTACGAGGGATTGCCAATGATGATGATATATATAATGGTATAATATATACACTGTATATATATATATATTATACCAGGATATATACTGATGACAGGATGGGTGAAGATGGTCATCATGTGTTCATTTTGTGTGTGTGTGTGTGTGTGTGTGTGTGTGTGTGTGTGTGTGTGTGTGTGTGTGTGTGTGTGTGTGTGTGTGTGTGTGTGTGTGTGTGCGTATGTGTGGTGTGTGGGTGTGTGACTGAGTGAGTGAGTGAGTGAGTGAGTGAGTGAGTGAGTGAGTGAGTGAGTGAGTGAGTGAGTGAGTGAGTGTATGTATGTGTGTGTGTGTGTGCGTGTGTCTGTGTGTGTGTGGGTGTGTGTGAGTGAGTGTGTGATTGTGTGTGTGTCTGTATGTGTGTGTGTGTGTGTGTGGTGTGGGTGTGAGTAAGTGTGTGATTTTGTGTATGTGTGTGTGTCTGTGTGTGGGTGTGTGTGAGTGAGTGAGTGTGTGATTATGTGTGTGTGTGTGTGGTGTGTGTGTGGGTGTAAGTGTGTGATTTTGTGTATGTGTGTTTAAATGAGTGTGTGTGCGCACATGTATGTGTTGTGTGTGTGTGTGCATTTTCCAGTGCATATGTGTGTGTGTTGACGTATGTGTGCGTGCAGACCTGCACATGTGCATGTACGTACTAGCTGTTAGTGCATACGTGCAGATGCATTGTATACATGTGTGTGCGTGCATGTCTATTGGTTTATTCTACTTGTCCTGTCAGACACAGTGTCACAACATGTCTCCTTGTCACTACAGGAAGGACACCGCAAGTAGCACTTAGCAACAGCAGATCAAAATAGTGGTCGAGAGAGAGAGTGGACAGAGAGTGGACATGACATGGAGCACCTGTCACATAGTGCCGAGTGACATCAAGGACAAAGTGCGTCCTTTTTGTTACACAGGTCCTAACTCCTCCGTGCAACATTGAAAGTATTATTGTTGCTGTCAGTGACTATGCGACCAGAAAATAGAAGTCAGGGAAAAATGGTTATTGAGAAAAATGCAGGGGTGTATGGTCCCAGGTGAAATTTTTTTTACAAAAATGCTCAACATCATGTTTGCTGCCAAGATTGTTTTGTGTGTTTACAGTGAATAAAGTTCTTTTTTTATTTATTACTGTTCCTTCTCAGTGGCAGCTTTAGTTAAATGTTGCTTGATGACTTGTTCTATAATCATTGTTCTGCTATGATTTAGAAGGGAAAATTAATGGGTAAGTAAGTTTCGATCTTCTTTGGCCCAACCCCAATGATAAGAGCCTAGACACATCACTGAATAGATCATTCTGCATGACAGCGATCTATGGATCCAACATCGAATCAGTGCAACCCATCATTAACAACTTAGATCTTTTTATGTGACACTGATCTGTAGATCAAAGTCTGTGCCATCTATGATTAACAACTGAGTTTTTTTGCCTGGCAGCGATCCATCCAATCCTGCTAGAAAACGATTCTGTCAAAATCAATGCTTGTCTAGCATAAAATCATATGACACTATTAAAGCAATACTCTTCATGGCGAAGACCAAATTAAAGTCATCAAACCATCAATGTGACGCATCACTTTACGCGGGTGTGATAATTAGGTTCTATATAATATAATTAACATTGAATAAAGTTGCGTTACTTTCGGAGTCTATTATTACGGTTGACGGAACTTTTAGTGCTGTCTCTCTCACCTCGAGAACATCAAAAGCTTCCTTTGACTCCCGCTGAGTTTAATAATAGACTCTGAAAGCTAAGTCAGCTTTATTTAATATGAATGTCACTGAGTCTGCTAGCAACTTTCATGTTTATAATATCATTAAACTTAAAGATGCATGCAGTAGACATGCAGTAGACATGCAACACTACCTGTTACAATTTTTGAACAGTTTTTGCATCAAGGTGCAATAAAATATGATAATCAAACATAAAATAAATGGCAATGCATGGATTAAAAAAATATTTTGAAACCGCTATTCGGGAGAATTTTTTCATAATGATTACTAAGGTTTACTGGTAATCTATTTTGTGTCACCTGTTCAGACCTTTGATAGTTCAGTGTATTTATGTTATATAAAAACCATCATTAAGTCACTGTCTGGGGGGTATTTGAAATTCAGATGTGCAGCTAGTCTGAGTCTTGTTTCCTGTTTTGCTCAAAGAGGTCGGTCTATAGTCGAGCTAATGGATCAAGCGACGTGTTATAATTTGCTCATTTCCTGGTCTTTTCCGCTTGCCCTGCGGCTCGTGGTCACCACTTAAGCAAAATGATCATTTCACCGTTAGCATGGTAACAACGTGTGGTTCTCTGTCAGCGTTCTTCCTCTTGTTCTCCTAGTGTTGTTACTTTGTGTGTTGGGGAATATTAGTGGCCACAAGCATCAATGGAAAATATTGATTCATGAAATAATACGACAGCATCGCAAATCAGTCGGAGTTGAATGCTTTCTACAAAGAAGAAGACAAACTGGTGGATTGATTCAGTTTTCAGAGTGTTCTACAGAGAATGTGTCATACGGTTTGACAGCGTGGACATGTCGTAACTCGGTCATAGTTGTGTTTAGAGCACTCGGTTGATACATCAGTGGTCCATGTTGTGACAAATGACATCCCAAAGAGAGTTGAGTTGTATAAATAACACCGGGTCATGAGTAGGTTTTGTGTTATGTAAAACTCAAGTCTTCTTCACTGTGGATGTTCAATAAGTTGAAATAATCATACTTAATTTTTGGGGAGTACAATACCACAGTTGACTGTGATGATAACAAAGAGGTGGGTTATGCCTCATATGTGACAGTCATAATGATGTCCAAGTGTGTCGCTGTTCAAGCATGCTACACCTTCTATGTCCTTCTGAATATCTCTCTCACTCACTCACTCACTCACTCACTCACTCACTCACTCACTCACTCACTCACTCACTCACTCACTCACTCACACACTCACTCACTCACTCACTCACTCACACACTCACTCACTCACTCATTCACTCACTCTCTCCCTCTCGCTCATTCTCTCTTTCTCTCCCTCCCTCCCTCCCTCCTCTCCCTCCTTCCCTGCCCCTCCTTCCCTGCACCGCACCTGCCCTGCTCCTCTCACTCCTCCCTGCTCCCTCCCTCTCCCTTCCCCTTTCCCTCCTTCTCTGCCAGCCTGCCTGCCAGCCTGCCTGCCTGCCTGCTTCTGCCTGCCTGCCTGCCTGCCTGCCTGCCTCCTCCTCCTCCACTCCTCCCTCCCTCCCTCCCTCCCTCCCCTTCCCTCCACTCCCTTCCCTCCCTCCCTCCTCCCTCCTCCCTCTTCCCTCCTCCCTCCTCTTCCCTCCCTCCCTCCTCCCTCCCTCCCTCCATCCCTCCCTCCTTCATTCCATCTTCCATCTCTCCCATCCTTGATTTGTTCACCCAATGTTAGTTTTGGTCATCCTCTTCCCCTTCTACCATCCTCTTCCCCTTTTACCATCCTCTTCCCCTTCTACCATCCTCTTCTGCTGTTGATGCTGTTTTTGTTGTTCTCCTCCCCCATTCTGTCTGCATCTTCTCTCCATGTCAGTTTGTGCCATATTTCTTTCATTTTCTGTTTGTTTCTATGTGTCACTGATCCATTTTCCCATCTCCACCTCTTTTTAGACCACTCCACTAATGTGTCTAGTTCATCGTAGAAACTGTGATTCTGCTTGTTGCCGCTTGAGTTGGTCAGAACAAGGCACATTAATCAAGCTTGGAGACAGAATATAGAACTTGGGGACACCAAAATTAGAGTAGATGAGAATCTTATGAAATCTGGTTAACATTCTATATGAAATTCCAGTAGGTAGGAATCTTGTGAACACTTTATGTACAAGACTAGGAAATAACGGTAGGTATCAATCTGAAGTGCTAGTAGCATGAATATGTTTAAAAATAACATTGACATATAGCTCAGAAGGCAGGATACACATAGATAAAAGGGTCAGACTCTCGATAAGCCAAAGGGCTTCCTTGTCCACCTGCCACCTAGAGTTAATTCTCTGGGTGGCAATTTTGTTAAATCTTGCTAAAATCGATATGAAATGACAGTAGGTTGGAATCTTGTTTAATATTGTAAAAAATATATGTATGAAATGACAGTAGGTTGGAATCTTGTTTAATATTGTAAAAAATATATGTATGAAATGACAGTAGGTTGGAATCTTGTTTAGTATTGTAAAAAATATATGTATGAAATGACAGTAGGTTGGAATCTTGTTTAACACTGTACAAAATATATGTATGAAATGACAGTAGGTTGGAATCTTGTTTAATATTGTTATAAATATAATCAAATGAGACTACATGGAAATCTGGTTAAATCTGGATAACAATCTACGTTAGATGAGAGTAGGAGATCATTGTTCAGATACTTGATGATGAAATCCGAGGCTTATTCAGAATATGGAGCAAAAAACGCAACGTTCAATTTGTGTGTAATTAGTTCATTGTGAATGAAGGTGCCCTTGATTCTGTGGCCGACAGGTTGGTTAACAGACATGCAGACACGAACCAGGCGACATTGTGACATGTCAATGTGTCATGTGTCAGTGTGCTTTGTGTGTGTTTATGTGGTGTGTTGTGTTGTCTGAGTGCGTGCTACATCATGCTGCAGATGGTCAGCTTGCAGTGGGCACTGATTCACTGCCTCCCTGGCTGGCTCCAGTCTGTTGTCCCGACAGGCTCAATCACTTCTATCTAGTGGCGTTGTTACGTTCACACCTGCACGCTTACGTCGCACAAACACATCCTTTTGCCTCTTGCAATAACTGTGGCTGAATACTCCACACAACATTACATTTGGGAGTTTAAGAGAACAGGGGACCATTTCACTAAGATATTAAGCTCTTAAGGAAAATTCATCCTAGAACAGAATCTGACGAAAAAATCAAGGAATATTCTCAAAATGCGTTTCACTAACGAGATCGTTAATTACTCTTAAGGCAAAGAGCGATATTTCCATCATGGTAATCAATAATCTATACAGTTTGCAAATTTTGGCAAAAGAGATTGAACAGTTGTCAAAGTTTTTGAAAATACGGCCCAACAACCACTTATCAACAACATATGACTTTTTGTTCACTGTGCGAAGAATTAAAACAAAATCAATAATAATAATAATAATAACAATAATAACAATAATCTTTATTGATACATGATGTTAAGTATAGCCCAGATGTAGCAGTAATATGAAACATGTATACATTACGTATCAAATGGAACGAAGCAACACATTGCTTGTGTTCCTTATTCATGTCATATATGCAATGAAATCTATGATTCGTGTAAAAAAAAAAATATATATATATATAAAAAAAACAAAAAAAACATCTTCATAATAAACTAACAATTTATTTAATAATGCATTATACGAGTACCGTAAGTCTGAACATCAGGTACATCTTAACATGACATCATTATGCGAGTACCGTAACACTGAACACCAGGTACATCTTAACACGACAACATTATACGAGTACCTAACACTGAACACAGGGTACATCTTAACATGACATCATTATGCGAGTACCGTAACACTGAACATCAGGTACATCTTAACATGACAACATTACACGAGTACCGTAACACTGAACACCAGGTACATCTTAACACGACAACATTATACGAGTACCTAACACTGAACACAGGGTACATCTTAACATGACAAAATCTTACAAAAGCCGCCGACATATCACAGAAGACAGTGATATGTCATTCTAATCATTTCATTGACATGGTAGTGTTGTACAAAATAGTATAATATATTTAAAACTTAAAGTTGCCTACAACAATATGCATAGATGGATCCTAGAATACGACCGACGGGACAGTGCGAGTGGCATGTTTGTTAATAATGCTATTGATACTTTTCATGCCCTATTGCATAAGAATGTTTATTTTTTATAATCTTTTAAAACTTATTTATTAACTTTATTTAACTTATTCCTTATTGTATTTATTTATGTGTCTAACTTATCTACTTTTAAAAAGCTATGTATTTTTATTTATATGTACCAATAGCATATGGGGTTTTTGCCTGAAAAAATAAATGTATTCGTTGCTGGGATATTTGAGTCAATAATGTCAAATCAATTTCTTTAGTCATCTTTGGCCAACTGTGATATGTCAGAATCAACAGGCAATGACATATCCATTTCAATGAGATTTTTTGGGTAGATGGGTGGAATATGTGACCGTGTGCTAATGGCTGTCGATGCTAGAAGTATCGTTAACTGATATTATCATTGGTAAGATTTATACACATTATTATGTTTTTCGTATTGTGTCACCGCTTATGTTAAAAACTGTATAATTATGATTATTATTGCATTCTTTAAACACTGCATCCAGTATTATGTAAATTAGGCTTGAGCAATTATTTTACAGTGAAATTGACCATATTTTAATTTGTATTCCAGACCTTGCTATTACATACATTGAAATAACATTTGTAAAAATGCCAATATGTTGTCTGTTTATGTACAAAATTTGTTGTGATAACTAAAAAACTACGAGTTCAGTAGGCTTCCAAAACAACCCATGAATCCACGATCTACAGGCCGTGGCGACATGCTGCCTGTGCTAAGATGCTATGTTGTTAAGTTGGCGCCGAGCGTCTCGCTGCGCATTCCGGTCAGGTCGAAAAACAAAGCATAAACCATGCTTCTTCACAGACCCGGCACTGTGTTAATATTAGTCCTATTCAGGTAGAATAAAGTTTACATTGAAGGGGAATAGTAGTTTGACCAATCAGTGATAGACACTAACCCGAACGAAGAAAAATATGCCGGTCACATACATATGTAACATAAGCCTACGCGTAATTATCATCTTTTGCTAACAACTTCACTATTTCTTATCAGATCGACTCGTGCTTATCACCAATCAATTCGGCATTAAATTTGGAATCAAACACATGTTGTTTTGTGAAGATTACATTTAATTTGTGACGGTGCCAACACTTAAAAGGTAATGTTTTATTCGACGAATATGCAAGATTTTTAAGCATATTGTTGTTCCTAACTGCAAACAAATATGATCTACACAATAAATAATATTGTATTGATAACTTGTAGTGAATAATGTTAGTATTTGTTTATCGTTAAAAGTAGATCTCACCATCGCGATAAAATAGGCTGATCCACACAGCCTTCGCAATGGACGTTAGAACAAGTCGACCTTTGGTGTAAGGGGTGCACGATGCAACTGACATTTAGCTAAATGTTCTTTTTTGCTGTTTCTTATCCCGTTTTACACGATCGTAGATGTTTTAAGTATACTGTAACATATATGTGTGATGTTAAAAACGATTAAGGAATTACAGCTATAGTAAACAAAAGGAATGTCAACAAACAGCGCTGCTATGTCCGGTCGCGAGCCGTTGTGGTGTCATTACTGTTTAGGCCGACTTTCATCCTGCGTTTACGATCTACGGATACACATGGAAAATCATATTTGGTATAACTATTTCATTCTACATTGGAAATAATGTACATATACGTTGTAAGATAATATAATAAAATATTGTCGATGGTACGTGGGATGCATATGGCGAGGCGAGATTGACGTAGGCCAAAATTGACGACGACATAATTAAGTTAATTTTGATAAGAACGTATTTTGGTTGTTCCTTTTGCTATGTTACCAAATAATTTTGAAATGTACAATAACATATTTTTAAACAAATATCAAAATTTACAAAAATGACAAAGAAACAGTGTTTGTGTTGAATATGCGATTACAGATAGTTCAATTTAATATTATTTTATAAATTAAAACAACTGTACTTTACAAAATAAAGTATATTTGCTACAGAAGTGAACTCTCTAATAAAGGTACATTAGAAATTATAACGTTATTGTGTTGCAATGGTTGTTTTGGTTTCAGATCCACTCCAGTGCAAGAAGTTTTAGTTTTGAAATTTTTCCCAGACTCCAGGCAGTCAGGGAAAGGAAAACCAGTCACAAAATGTCAAATAAAAACCAAACAACATGGGACAGCTTACTGAAACTTGTTTTATTGTTTGCATATCAAAATTATCTTCCGTTTTTTCATATTTTTATTTGCTAAGTTATATTTTTAAATTTTTGCTTGTGTCTTGCCAGGTGCCAAACTGCCAAAACAATATATTTCCTCATTTTCAAAATACAATATCTTGAAAAGTATCATTCACATCCGTTGTTGTAGACTTATAGTACATGTTAGTGTCCTTGGACATGTGTAATATTATTAGATTGATGCCATTAACTAAAAAAGTTGTAGTATGTCAAAAATGGCACTTTATAATAACATCCGTGCCCGACCCTATAAATGTATCATTATTGAATATTTACTACAAAAGTAGTTTTATAAGGATAAACACATAAGTTGCAAATGTTTGTTATTACTATTAAAAAGGAGGCCTATAGTCATATGTTGCTCTCAAGATTACCAAAATCTTGTTATTTTGGAAATCCATGCTAGCAGACATGTCTATTATAACACAGAAGTGCACTCAAAGTCTGCACTGTTGGGAACAGTGATTGGAAAATAAACAATGTTTTTTGAAAAAACATCTAGCAACGTTCAATGCTAAACATTACACAGCAGTGATGTCTTCCCCGATAAATATATTCTGTGTAGTATCGACACCAACATCCTGAGATCATCCGTGATTTTGGGAGAATTAAGAGATTTCCTCTTACGCACCCAGCTTAATGTCACTTACATTATAAAACCAGACTTTGGTAAGTTTTGTCAGTCGGAGGCAACCATAAAAATGAAGGTGTCATGGTGAATTTAGCCATGACTATAGTGATCTACCGCTGGGCTGGAGTGCACGTTAGGGTTTGGATACTTTGATTTGTACACAGGCTTATACTCACAGGGGTGAATAACATTTTATTGCACAGATTTGGTCACAACATTTGGTCATATATATATATATATATGTTTTGTTATACAACATTTTGTCACATAACATTTGTTTTCACAACATTTGCTCATACAACATTTGGTTACATCTAGTAACTAATATTTGGTAATAGTTTGTTTTCACACATTTTCACAACATTTTGTAACACAACATTTGGTCATAAAACGTTTTGTAATGTAACATTTGGTCACAGAACATTTTATAATGTAACAGTTAGTCAAAAACACTTTGTAATGCAACAGTTGGTCACAAAACAGTTTGTAATGCAACATTTGGTCACAAAACATTTTGTAACACAACATTTGATCACAAAACATTTTGTAACACAACAGTTGGTCACAAAACATTTTGTAACACAACATTTGGTCACAAAACATTTTGTAATGCAACAGTTGGTCACAAAACATTTTGTAACACAACATTTGGTCACAAAACATTTTGTAATGCAACAGTTGGTCACAAAACATTCGGCCACACAACATTTGGTCACAAAACATTTTGTAATGCAACAGTTGGTCACAAAACATTTTGTAAAGCAACATTTGGTCACAAAACATTTTGTAATGCAACATTTGGTCACAGAACATTTTGTGATGCAACATTGGTCACAAAACATTTTGTAAAGCAACATTTGGTCACAAAACATTTTGTAACACAACATTTGGTCATAAAACATTTTGTAACGCAACAGTTGGTCACAAAACATTTTGTAATGCAACATTTGGTCACAAAACATTTTGTAACACAACATTTGGTCACAAAATTTTGTAACACAACAGTTGGTCACAAAACATTTTGTAACACAACATTTGGTCACAAAACATTTTGTAATGCAACAGTTGGTCACAAAACATTTTGTAACACAACATTTGGTCACAAAACATTTTGTAATGCAACAGTTGGTCACAAAACATTCGGCCACACAACATTTGGTCACAAAACATTTTGTAATGCAACAGTTGGTCACAAAACATTTTGTAAAGCAACATTTGGTCGCAAAACATTTTGTATTGCAACATTTGGTCACAGAACATTTTGTGATGCAACATTGGTCACAAAACATTTTGTAAAGCAACATTTGGTCACAAAACATTTTGTAACACAACATTTGGTCACAAAACATTTTGTAACGCAACAGTTGGTCACAAAACATTTTGTAACACAACATTTGGTCACAAAACATTTTGTAATGCAACAGTTGGTCACAAAAAATTCGGCCACACAACATTTGGTCACAAAACATTTGTTTACATAACATTATTTCACACATTTGGCGACAGCAGAAAATAGCATAGTCAGCGGTAATCAGTTTAGAATTATAAATAAAACTATCTAATGGTGCTCTGCTGCACCTGGTTTGTGATTTGGTGATTGAGTATAAACTGGTGCAATAACACCTATCCACAGTGGTCATTGTAGGTCTGGACAATGTGTCCATTACAAAGAGGTTACCACTAACGACAGGTTATGCAACATTGCTAAGTCAATGCTAATTTGTAATTTGCATCTTTCAGAAGTGTCCTTTATAAACTGGTGTCTGCTATGACAGGTGTCACTATAATATATATGTTAACAGGTGTGTATTTTGGTGATTCGTGTGTTTCAGTCACACCTGAACAAATCTTTATTTTTATCAGTGTAATGCACCTTAACCATAAACTGAAAGTCTGCGTTGATTAAAATGTAAAAAATAGTGAAGTTTCTGGTGTGCAGAAAAGGGTTCAAATTGCAAAGACCAGACACATTGGTCTACATACTTCTGTCTGCGAGGCGACTTCTTAAGCTCTCCTGACTAGACTCAGCTGTAGGTGCTCATTATGCAGATCTGATTCTGATTTCATAAAGATCATGTCAGTTCTGCTAGGGTGATGATTGCATTTTCTTCAATGTTCGTGTCGGGTCTGTTTCTAATAGATTGCCCTCATATGCCACGCTGACCCAGATTCATCATCATAGCCTAATAAAAACGCTGTTATACATCATCTTGAAAGATGGCTGTGGCTAGTTGTGTCTGTCGTGGTAAATGTGTGCCTTTATTGGTGGTGTGGTGTAGTACTAGACTGCTCAAGGTAGGGATGTCAAACCCTCTCACAGGTTGTCAGTCTGTGGAGTGCCCACAGGGGCGCAATGGCACAGGGGCGTAATGGCGCAGGGGCGCAGTGGCACGGGAGGGCGCAGTGGCGCAGTGGCTAGAGCATCAGTCTCTTACTTGAAAGACCCCGGATTCAGATCCTGTGCTGCCGAGTTGAACATTCAGCAAGTTCGTTCCCTCTACGTTGCTCCAGTTCACTCAGCTGTATGAAAGGTTACCTGGCTATAGACATATATCTTGGCACATTAATTGCAGCTTAGCAGCTTAGCTGAATGGTTGCCACAGAATTGGAGATGGTGTTTGATTGAACAGGTCTGCCAGGGTGTAATGAGTGAGCAGTCCTTACCACTATACACAGTGCTCTATCAAAATAAACTATTGTAATGTCAAAACTAGGTCATAGGTCTTGTTTTCATCAGTGACTCAAGAGGACTATTGTGTTGTAGTCTCCAGGGGGGCATGACTGGCCCAGTCAGGGGGCAGACTAATAATGCCCAATCACAACTAGATTGGATGTGTTTAGTTGCCTGACATGGTCAAAACAGTGCTGAATGTGTTGTTGTAATGGTGTTGT
The DNA here is from genome assembly GCA_020002185.1 of Paraescarpia echinospica. NCBI lineage: Eukaryota > Metazoa > Annelida > Polychaeta > Sabellida > Siboglinidae > Paraescarpia > Paraescarpia echinospica. The sequence goes on from CM034534.1 coordinate 72,481,412, forward strand.
TGTAATGGTGTTGTTGTAATGGTGTTGATAGGTTACTCACAGACCTCTTGACTTAGTGCGTGTGACATTGGTGCCTTTGGCACTGGGCACTGGTGCACTAATGCACTGATTCGCAGCTTATGAAACTACCATACGAGCCAGCTTATTACTCCATCTGTAATTAATTGTGTGATCTAAGTCAAATTGTACTTCAGCATTCATGTAGACTTTGATCCTGTTGTATCATCCTTGTTTCTGCATTGTTTCACATTGTCTTGCTTCATCTTGTTATATCTTGCATTGTCTTGCTGTGCCTTGCATTACCTGGTATGATATTGTCTTGCTTGCCTTGTATTATCTTGAACTGTCATTCCATATATTGTCTTGTATTGTCTTTCAATGTCTTGCCTTGTCTTACATTGTCCTGCCTTGCCTTGTCTTACATTTTCCTGTCTTGTCTTGGGTATCTGTCAGGCTGCCAGTTTGTCCCTCCGTAGCATAGAGTTGATTGTTGTTCTGTGTCAGATTGTTAGTGCATTAGTGATCCAGTCAGTTGTTGACATTAGCGCATACAGCCAGTAGGTTTCTGTTCTCTGCTGGTTGCTCTCTGAAGTTACCAATAAACCATTCAGCATTCACAAGTTATGCATTAATTAATTTAATCTACAACTGTCAGCATGTTCCATGTTATTGTAGAACTGTTGCTTTGTCTCTGCGCTATTTGCAATGATGTGTTTACTACAGGGAATGTGCAGTTCTCAGAAGTCATCGACTATCCTCGCACGGCACTCGCATTTCCTCTTTTATATCACAACCATTTCCGTGGCCGACCCATCTAACCACGACTGGAGCATCTGCACAAATATTATTTGGTCATGTTCGATTTCTGCTGCTGCGTTTCCTAGTATATGTTCTTTACCACATCAGCTTTCCGCATTAGCCGATTGTAAAAGTATTTTATGGCGTTATTCAAACCCACGACGTTATTAATGTTTGTCGTATTACTAGTATATAGCGGTGTGACGGCTTAATAAAATGGTTTACATATCCATCTTTATTGCTGTCTTTGTGGCCTTAATCACCACCCATATTGCGCGTTATGGGAGGGATTTTGCTGTATACTTTGTGGTGCAGACGTCCATGCAAAATGGTGGTTCTGCTTCTCTATGGAGGGACGTAAAGTGGTGAGGATGTAGAGCAGGTCACTGCAGTCATCATCCTAGTTATCTTATTGTCCTCTCTCTTCTTATATCTGGTATTTCTCCTGGTTCAGTCATTTTAATAACATTTAATAAAATTACCAATAAAGGCTGAACAAACCATATTGGTATAATATAAAAAATATATGACTGGTCAACTTAAAAAGAGGGAAAAACTGACAGCAGATGGACAAGGAAGCCTTTGGCATACTAGTAGTCCATCATTCATATATTTTATAAAGTTTGTACATCTATATAATCTGCCCTTCTGGCATATCTGCGATTTTTTTAAAATGTTCACACTTCTAGCATCTGACTTTAATAGGGCTAGCATGTGTGTGTGTGTGTGTTTGTGTGTGTGTGTGTGCGTGCATACGTGTGTGTGTGCATGCATGTGTTTGTGTGCATGCGTATGTGTGTGCGTGCGTGCGTATGCGTGCGTTTGTGTGTGCGTGCGTGTGTGTGTATGTGTGCATGTGCGTGCGTGCGTGTGCGTGCGTGCTTTCGTGCATGTGTGTGCGTGCGTGTGCGTGCGTTTGTGCAGGTGTTTGTGTGTACTTTCCTACTAGACATTGTGCATCTCGGGTGCCAAACTTTCAATGGTTTGTCTGTGACAACTACAACTAAAAGGTTTATTGCTCTGGCAAATTGTCTCTATTATATTTCTGCATGTTTTTATTGTAGTTGGAAATCTTAATAAAATCCGAGTCCAGTCTGTGTGGTATCGTCTTGCACATATTAATTTCTTCAGAATAGATGTCTTAGTGTATCTTACTAAAATGTGTTGCTTACAAACGTAGATGACTTATTAAGTCTTAATTAACTGTTGCTGTCTGTCAGGTACTATAGTTGCTTACTGAGATTGTCATGCCCCATGTATACATCACTTTCATTAACTTTGTATAGACTTTGTCCTACATAGTATGCAATTCGTAAAATGAAACAGCGCAAAATACAGACAGTTATATCCATGTGTCATACATTTATTATTCCTCTGGCTGGACCTGGGGACCAGCAATTTTGCAAAAGCATAATTTATCGAACATCAAATGCCGAAGTGATATACAGTACAAAAAATGAAATAATTAAATATTGATCATGTTGTATATACACTTAAGAACAGTCAAAAATGGTAGTTTAACTCAGAATGCAACTTTAAGCCCAATATTAATATGAATAGTCAATGAAGAATAAGAAATATATTTGACTACCTATGTACGATGTCCACCTCATAAATACACAGTTTATAGGGTCAGTTTCTCTCTTAATTTCTCCACCATCTGTTTAGTCGTTGCAAGTTTTACATGTTTAGTTGTAATAAACACAACCAGTTGCAGCAGCCTTCAAAAGGAAATGTCAACACACTCCACTAAACATTCTCTGTATGTGATTTACACTGGATTTAGTGACTACCTGCATGTTATATTTGTGATTGTTTTAATAAAATATAAACTCAATCTTGAATGAGTCGTTTGTTTCTGGTCCTATGTGTCTCACTGTCTACGTCACTGTCTCACTCACTCACTCACTCACTCACTCACTCACTCACTCACTCACTCACTCACTCACTCACTCACTCACTCACTCACTCACTCACTCACTCACTCACTCACTCACTGTCTCACTCACTCACTCACTCACTGTCTCACTCACTCACTCACTCACTCACACACTCACTCACTCACTCACTGTCTCACTCACTCACACACTCACTCACTCACTCACTCACTCACTCACTCACTCACTCACTCACTGTCTCACTCACTCACTCACTGTCTCACTCACTCACTGTCTCACTCACTCACTCACTCACTCACTCACTCACTCACTCACTCACTCACTCACTCACACACTCACTCACTCACTCACTCACTGTCTCACTCACTCACTCACTGTCTCACTCACTCACTGTCTCACTCACTCACCGTCTACATCACTGTCTCACTCACTGTCTCACTCACTAACCCATTCACTCACTTACTCACTAACCCATTCACACACTCACTCACTCACTCGTCGCTTGTTCACTCGCTCACTCACTCACTCACTCACTCACTCACTCACTCACTCACTCAGTCTCTCACTCACTCACGCAAGCCTTCCCTCCCTCCCTCCCTCCATCCCTTCCTCCCTCCCTCCCTCCCTCCCTCCCTCCCTCCCTCCTCCCTCCTCCCTCCCTCCCTCCCTCCCTCTCTCTCCCTCCCTCCCTCCCTCCCTCCCTCCCTCCATCCCTCCCTCCCTCCCTCCCTCACTCAGGCATGCACCAATAAGATAATTGTGAAACTTATTGCACATGTCAAGCTATCATCAAAATTAATTGAAAACCGTTGAAAAATTCAAACTAACCAAATTGTTACTGACATATTAAATAATACCTGTTGACAATGATTAATCATTGAGCAGACATTAGTATAAAGACTAAGAAAAACTAAATGCAAGCATGTATTTGTATGCACGCCCACATAATTCATCCTTTCAGTTTCAATTTACATCTGCGCCATCTGCTTGAATATTAATAAATGTTTTATGTACTTATTTTTGATATTTATAAAAAGTTACCAAAGGCTATTTAGAAAATCCATTTTATGAGGCAGCCTTATCAATATTCCTGCTGAGATTCACAATGAATTTTGCTACCTCTTCGCGCAATGCAGCATCGGAAATGTGCATGTCAGAAAGAAATCTACCAAGACACAATTTATTGCACATCCAAATTGCCTAACTATTATATTTGTGCATGTTTTATTGCATATGGAAATCTTAATGAAATTCCACGTCACTGTGAATGGGTGATACCTTTTGCGTATTGATTCTCGGCGTGGAAAGATGGAATGGTAGGGTTGGTCTTCTTAGTTCATCTTCGACAGAAGAGTTGTGGTGACATGTGTCATAGGTCCCTAAGGGGATGTCCCATCAATTCACAAATTCCCCAAAGATGTGAAGCATTGTGTGGGTGGGCGGTGAGATGGTTGTCACCAGGTATCCAGGGGAAATAAATCAATGCAGTGACACCACCTATGGAGTGGGACAGACATCAATGCACATTGACGTTATTTTGTATGTCAGAACCTGGCACCATGGTGGGTGATGTCTTGGCAACCAACTCACGTCAGGTGAATCTGGTGGGTAGGCCTATTGGTGTGGTTTTGGAAGCCAGTTTGTATCACTCAAAGCAGCAAGTCCCGCGCCATGTGTTTTGGGAATGATGGTTTGAACTAGTGTGAAATTCCTTACATGTTTCTGGACTTTGTGAATTGATGTCACCAATCTTAGTTATGAACAATGACTGGTGGGTTGTGGTTTGTCAACACTAGAAACTTTGAGACTAAGAAGAGACCACATAGAGATTATGAAATTAAAACATTGAGTGGTTATGAAGATATTCGTATATATTTTCTCCAAATAAGCTCGTGTGTATCTTTTGAATAGGCTGGCGTAGTGGGGTGAATGAAACTAGACACAAACCTGAGTTGATCAGCTGCATCACAGATAACACAGATTGTTTTGATATTGGGTATAAAACAGGTGTGTCTTGTTTTTGTTGTGGATTTACCTCAATTGGAAAAACAGTTTATAAAGTACACATGTTCTTGCGTCATCATCATCACCATCACCATCACCATCACCACCACCACCACCACCACCACCACCATCACCATCATCATCATCCCACAGGTAGAATAAATGACAAACTTAAGTTATAACAGTCGAAGAGAATGTATGTTTGGTGCTTGACAAAACCTTAATCGGATTCTGTTTTAATCAGGTTAGGTGCATTTCGTAGCTTTGTGGATGGCAACACTGGCTTGGAATAAGAGGGCTGTCAGGTAACCAGTGCAAAATCTCATACAGAGTTCAACCAGGTCTTCTCCATTGGTAGTTTGATATTCTACCACAGAGTCACCACCCCCGTGTAGATAATGCCTCTCAGCCAGAGATTCCCTGTCTGTACTCTAGAGACGTGGCAAGGTGAGGTGTCGCCATGAAACTGATGTGATTCTCATTCCAAGTACATCCTAGGTGACTGATTGTGTCCGCCCAGAAGTTGACATGACAGTGCTGCCAGTTGTGTCTGTGTCATAAGGACACTCCCTATTGCAGATTTGATTTGGTCATTTCGGCTGGAAATAGAAACTTGTGATTCAATTGCTTTGGCTGCCTCATTGAGGTCAGGCTGACTCCAGGAAGTCATCGTGATGAAGCCTGCAATACATTGTAAGAGAGGGAGGGAGGTCATATAGCTGTAGTAGGGCCTGACCATATATCCTGGTTCTGGAGAGTTGGGTGACATACCAATGGTTGACAGATGGTGACCATTGTCAAAGATTTGTTGGATCTTGACATTTTGTTTTATGACGTATGAAATTAATATGTTTCAGGATTGAAATAATGTGTGTGTGTACTTGTGCCTGAGTGCATGTGTGTGTGTGTGTGTGTGTGTGTGTGTGTGTGTGTGTGTGTGTGTGTGTGTGTGTGTGTGTGTGAGAATGTGCATGAGTGCATGTGCATTCACATGTATGTATGTGTGTGTGTGTGTGGGTGCGTGTGCATTCATGTGCATTCAGGAGGATGTGTGTGTGGGTGCGTGTGTATGTGTGTTCATTGTGGGTGTGTGTATGTGTATGAGTGGGTGTGTGTGTGTTCATGTGGGTGTGTGTAGGTGTATGAGTGGGTGCGTGCGTGTTCATGTGGGTGTGTGTAGGTGTATGAGTGGGTGCGTGTGTTCATGTGGGTGTGTGTAGGTGTATGAGTGGGTGCATGTGTGTTCATGTGGGTGGGTGTAAGTGTATGAGTGGGTGCATGTGTGTGTGTTCATGCATTCTCCATCTGGAGTGTATGAGTGGAGTGCGTGTGTTCATGTGTGTATGTGTATGAAGTGGAATTTTATGCGTGTTCATGTGGGTGTGTGTAGGGTGTATAGTGGGTGTGTGTGGCAGGTGTATGAGTTGCTTGGTGCATGTGTGTTCATGTGGGTGTGTGTAGGTGTATGAGTGGGTGTGTGTGTGTTCATGTGGGTGTGTGTAGGTGTATGAGTGGGTGCATGTGTGTTCATGTGGGTGTGTGTAGGTGTATCAGCAGTGGGTGTGTGTGTGTGTTCATGTGTGTGTGTGTAGGTGTATGAAGTGGGTACATGTGTGTTCATGTGGGTGTGTGTAGGTGTGTATAGTGGGTGTGTGTGTGTGTTCATGTGGAGGTGTGTGTAGGTGTATGAGTGGGTGCGTGTGTTCATGTGGGTGTGTGTAGGTGTATGAGTGGGTGCGTGTGTGTTCATGTGGGTGTGTGTAGGTGTATGAGTGGGTGTGTGTGTTCATGTGGGTGTGTGTAGGTGTATGAGTGGGTGCGTGTGTGTTCATGTGGGTGTGTGTAGGTGTATGAGTGGGTGCGTGAGTTCATGTGGGTGTGTGTAGAGTGTATGAGTAGATGCGTGTGTACATATGGAGTGATTGTAAGTGTATGAGTGGAGTGCGTGTGTTCATGTGGGTGTATGTAGGTGTATGGTGGAGTGCGTGTGTTCATGTGGGGTGTGTATAGGGTGTATGAGTGGAGTGCTTGATGTGTTCATGTGGGTGTGTGTAGGTGTATAGGGGTAGGTGGAATTGTGTTCATGTGGGTGTGTGTATTTGTATGAAGTGGGTGTGTGTCCATGTGGAGGTGTGTATGAGTGTATAGTAGAGTGCGGAATGTGTTCATGTGATTTGTGTGTGGAAATGTATAGAGTAGGTGCGTGTGTGTTCATGTGGGTGTGTAAGAGTGTATGAAGTGGAGTGCGTGTGTGTTCATGTAGGTGTGTGTAGGTGTATGAGTGGGTGCGTGTGTTCATGTAGGTGTGTGTATGAGTAGATGCGTGTGTTCGCGTAATAGGTGTGTGTAGGTGTATGAGTGTGTGTGATGTGTTCATGTGGTGTGTGTAGGTGTATAGAGTAGGTGCGTGTGTTCATGTAGGTGTGTGTAGAGTGTATGAGTGGAGTGCGATGTGTTCAGCATGTGGAGTGTGTGTGGAGACAATATGAAGTGTGTCATTGTGTTCATGTGGAGGTGTGTGTAGGTGTATGAATGGAGTGCGATGTGTTCATGTAGGTGTGTGTAGGTGTATGGTAAGGTGTGATGTGTTCATGTGGGTGTGTGTATTTGTATAGAGTGAGTGCGTGTGTTCATGTGGAGTGTGTGTAGGTGTATGAGTGAAGTGTGTGTGTGTTCATGTGGGTGTGTGTGGGGTGTATAGGTAGGTGCGTGTGTTCATGGTGTGTGTAGGTGTTTGGAAGTGGGTACGTGTGTTCATGTGGAGTGTGTAGGTGTATGAGTAGATGCGATGTGTTCATGTGGGTATGTGTAGGTGTATGAGTGTGTGCATTGAGAGTTCATGTGGGTGTGTGTAGAGTGTATGAGTGGGTGTGTGTGTTCATGTGGGTGTGTGTAGGTGCATGAGTGTGTGTGTGTGTTCATGTGGGTGTGTGTAGGTGTATGAGTGGGTGCGTGTGTTCATGTGGGTGTGTGTAGGTGTATGAGTGTGTGCGTGTGTTCATGTGGGTGTGTGTAGGTGTATGAGTGGGTGCGTGTGTTCATGTGGGTGGGTGTAGGTGTATGAGTGGGTGCGTGTGTCCATGTGGGTGTGTGTATTTGTATGAGTGGGTGCGTGTGTTCATGTGGGTGTGTGTAGGTGTATGAGTGAGTGTGTGTGTTTATGTGGCTGTGTGTCAGTCTTGGTGTTGGCCTGCTGTGGTCATCAGAGTGGACAATGTCCAACAATGGACCAGCATACAGACGATGGCTTTAGTTAGCTGTACTTAGCACCTCATCCTAACTACAAAGTAGGTTTTGTCTTTGCTTGATGTACCATTCACCACCCTCACCAGAACAAGGATGGACGCAGTGCATTGTATGACACATATCTAATCTTTCCAATGCAGTTTCTATATCATCCATCAGCGTATGACAACAAAGGCTTTTAGAACTTGGTTAATTGTAGTTCATTGCCACTAATGCTGCATCGACGTCGGCTAGAATGAACGGCTTCTACATGCATCAATGAAACTGTGTCCATTGTATTAAACTTGAACTTTAAAGAGCCTAATGGGGTTTATAAACCATGTTTTTTACTCCAACCTCTAGGCACGATCTGTTATAGTGATGGATAAATTTGCTTTACTAATACAAAGAGTTGGCTTGATGTTAGTGCATTCTCACAGGTTTGGTGCAAAACATATTTTCTGTTTTCATGAACTGCTTTGTAACTGCAACAAAAAGCATGACTTAGTTATTGTGAAATTACTAGATTACTAGTGTTAGATTAAAGGGTTCATTATATTAATGCTGCCTTAACTGGCATTGTTTGGAGGTTGTCTTGATTCAAAGCATGTGTTTTTATTGGTTAGTTCAGTTTCTGTTTGTGAGTTGCAGATTATGTCAAGTGATTGTTGCCAAATACAGACAGCCCATAATTAGCCATGGTGTTAATGCAAGAATGTCATTAGTTGTCTGAGTCTTCTGATATGACCACTTGCTCATTGCTGTGTCATTAGTTGTCTGAGTCTTCTGATATGACCACATGCTCATTGCTGTGTCATTAGTTGTCTGAGTCATCTGATATGACCAGTTGCTCATTGCTGTGTCATTAGTTGTCTGTGTCTTCTTATATGACCACATGCTCATTGCTGTGTCATTAGTTGTCTGAGTCTTCTGATATGACCACATGCTCATTACTGTGTCATTAGTTGTCTGAGTCTTCTGATATGACCACATGCTCATTGCTGTGTCATTAGTTGTCTGAGTCTTCTGATATGACCACATGCTCATTGCTGTCATTAGTTGTCTGAGTCTTTTGATATGACCACATGCTCATTGCTGTGTCATTAGTTGTCTGAGTCTTCTTATATGACCACATGCTCATTGCTGTGTCATTAGTTGTCTGTGTCTTCTTATATGACCACATGCTCATTGCTGTGTCATTAGTTGTCTGAGTCTTCTGATATGACCACATGCTCATTACTGTGTCATTAGTTGTCTGAGTCTTCTGATATGACCACATGCTCATTGCTGTGTCATTAGTTGTCTGAGTCATCTGATATGACCACATGCTCATTGTTGTGTCATTAGTTGTCTGAGTCTTCTGATATGACCACACTGCTCATTGCTGTGTCATTAGTTGTCTGAGTCTTCTTATATGACCAAACTGCTCATTGCTGTGTCATTAGTTGTCTGAGTCTTCTGATATGACCACATGCTCATTGTTGTGTCATTAGTTGTCTGAGTCATCTGATATGACCACTTGCTCATTGCTGTGTCATTAGTTGTCTGAGTCTTCTTATATGACCACATGCTCATTGTTGTGTCATTAGTTGTCTGAGTCTTGTTATATGACCACACTGCTCATTGCTGTGTCATTAGTTGTCTGAGTCTTCTGATATGACCACATGCTCATTGCTGTGTCATTAGTTGTCTGAGTCTTCTGATATGACCACATGCTCATTGTTGTGTCATTAGTTGTCTGAGTCTTCTGATATGACCACATGCTCATTGCTGTGTCATTAGTTGTCTGAGTCTTGTTATATGACCACACTGCTCATTGCTGTGTCATTAGTTGTCTGAGTCTTCTGATATGACCACATGCTCATTGCTGTGTCATTAGTTGTCTGAGTCTTATGATATGACCACATGCTCATTGCTGTGTCATTAGTTGTCTGAGTCTTCTGATATGACCACTTGCTCATTGCTGTGTTATTAGTTGTCTGAGTCTTCTGATATGACCACACTGCTCATTGCTGTGTCATTAGTTGTCTGAGTCTTCTGATATGACCACATGCTCATTGTTGTGTCATTAGTTGTCTGAGTCTTCTGATATGACCACATGCTCATTGCTGTGTCATTAGTTGTCTGAGTCTTCTGATATGACCACACTGCTCATTGCTGTGTCATTAGTTGTCTGAGTCATCTGATATGACCACTTGCTTTGAATTGTACATAATCATCTAAACGTATGAAACTATGATTAGAGGAGTCAATGTATCTCTGAGGCCCAATGAAAATCACAATGTAACAGTAATATGGTGACACTCGTGAAACGAAACTTATTACTGCTGCTTCGGCAGTTGTTGCTGCTGCTGCTTCTACTGTTGCTGTTGCTGTAGCTGTAGTTGCAGTTGTTGTTGCTGCTGGTTCTACTGTTGCTGTAGCTGTAGTTGCAGTTGTTGCTGCTGCTTCTACTGCTGCAGTTGCTGTTGCTGTAGCTGTACTTGCAGTTGTTGCTGCTGGTTCTACTGTTGCTGTAGCTGTAGTTGCATTTGTTGCTGCTGCAGTTGCTGTTGCTATAGCTGTAGTTGCAGTTGTTGTTGCTGGTTCTACTGTTGCTGTAGCTGTAGTTGCAGTTGTTGCTGCTGGTTCTACTGTTGCTGTAGCTGTAGTTGCAGTTGTTGCTGCTGCTTCTACTGCTGCAGTTGCTGTTGCTGTAGTTACAGTTGTTGTTACTGCTGGTTCTATTGTTGCTGTAGCTGTAGTTGCATTTGTTGTTGCTGCTTCTACTGCTCCAGTTGCTGTTGCTGTAGCTGTAGTTGCAGTTGTTGTTGCTGCTGGTTCTACTGTTGCTGTAGCTGTAGTTGCAGTTGTTGCTGCTGGTTCTACTGTTGCTGTAGCTGTATCTGTAGTTGCAGTTGTTGTTGCTGCTGGTTCTACTGTTGCTGTAGCTGTAGTTGCATTTGTTGTTGCTGCTTCTACTGCTGCAGTTGCTGTTGCTGTAGCTGTAGTTGCAGTTGTTGTTGCTGCTGGATCTATTGTTGCTGTAGCTGCAGTTGCATTTGTTGTTGCTGCTTCTACTGCTGCAGTTGCTGTTGCTGTAGCTGTAGTTACAGTTGTTGTTGCTGCTGCTGCTGTTGTTACTAATACAGGTTTTGCAAAAACAAGTGGACAATTCAGAAATGGAGAATATATACAACAACAGAAATTACAGAAATTAAAAAAAATCACACTTAGTCCAGTTTCTCTGTGTTTTCTACCTTCTATGTAGATGGTGTCTGTTTCACAAATCACTGTCTGCAGCGAGTGTGGTATCAGTGTTAACAACCACTAGTCTGCCTGAGCTCTGATCATACACCATCTTATAACATTCATCCCTTCTCCATTGTTGAAATTAGCAAAAAAGTGTCCGCAGATCGATAGAAATCAGTTGCTGCTATAAGGTTTAGCATCTTTCCTTATGCCGTTACGCCGAACGAGCCTGCCATATTTTACCAGTGACATCTCATACAAAAGATGCAATGTGACACGCATTAATAAAAAGTTATCTGATTATTAACAAGGACTGCTAAAGGAGATTGTTATCTTTCATGCTTGACATAGTGAAAATCAATACATTTTCCGCATGCGTCATCTTTGTGGGAAGTTTCGTTCATTTTTTTCAAGTCTTCATCAAAATGTGCCTGGCATTGCTTCGGAGATTATGGTTAATTACCAATGTTGTCACCAGTGTATTCCAGTGCATCGTTGGCAATATATCTAAATAGGAGTCTCCCAGACCATACTTAATATTTAAGTTATCGGTGTAAGTTGTCGTCTAAACAAGACAGATAAATTTATTCTGAGTTCCTCCCGTGTATTCCAACTGGTGGGTGGAAATAAAGTCACAGGAAAAAACATCACAAAAGCTATAAATCACAGTTTTGGCTTGGAAAAAGTCACAGAAAATAAAGTCACATATAATAATAATTTATTCAACGACTACACACTAAATGCAAAGTTTTGAAATTGTTCTCAAGTAAATTCAACAAAATAAAGTTTGGTTATTGAGGTGAATATTCTGAAGAAACTCTGCCACAATCTTGTATTACTCAGTGACAATTAGTCTTGCCCATTTTCATTGACATTTTAGCATAAGTGAGATTTATAAATTACTTTTTATGCACAGAGTTTGTTGTTATGTATAAGATTTATGGGGATACTTTGTTGGGAGGGAAGATATGTACATGAGAGATGGCCTCCATCTTAGTGGAAAGGGGGCAGCAGTTTTCTCAGAGAACCTGCTGCGATCTGTTGACAGTGGGACAGGTTGCATATATTTAAACTAGATTCGCAGGGGGGACTCACAGAAAAGCCTGAAAATGGAGGCATAGATAAAGACAGCACAAATAAATCAGCAAATAACAGTCTGGAAACCTCTTCGAAAGCTGGATATAAATGTGTTTATTTAAATGCAAGGAGTATAGTAAACAAAAGAAATGAAATAAACATTATGGTAGAAGATATTGACCCTCACATAATAGGTATAAATGAATCCTGGACCACCACCGATATGTCAGATGCCGAATTGGGACTGACAGGATATGTAATGTTTAGGAAAGATAGAATAGGAAGAAAGGGAGGTGGAGTTATTTTATATATTAAATAATCTATCCAGGCATATGAAATAACATTAGAAAGAGAAGCAGATTGCGAAGAAGCTGTTTGGTGTAACATAGTTACAGGAAACTCAACGTTAACAGTTGGGTTAGTTTATCGAAGTCCAAACATAAGCATAGAAGAGAATGAAAAAATACAAAACGCTATAAGGGAAGTAAGCAAACGGGACCGTATTATTATGGGGGATTTTAACCATGGGCATATACAATGGAAATCTCTTCAGAGTATGGGGAGAGAGGACTACAAGTTTTTAGTTTTAGTTCAAGATACTTTCCTTTCTCAACATGTGCTAGAACCAAACAGGGGTGAGAATGTGTTAGACATAGTTTTGTCCTCACAGAATGAATTAGTTGACAATGTCAAGATATGTGAGCCACTGGGGAGTAGTGATCACAACCAGATACATTATACCATCAAATCAGAATGGAATAGTAAAAAGCAGTATAGGAGAAATTTCCACAAAGGAAGGTATAAGGACATAAGGAAATATTTAGCAAAGATAGACTGGAATAACAGACTGAAAAATAAGACGGCAACATAATGCTGGAATATATTAAAGAGTGAAATTAAGTGCATAGTCAATAAATTTGTACCCTTCAAAAACAAGGGAAACGGTCCAAAAAGAAACACTTATCGAAAGAAACCATTAGAAAAATTAAGTATAAACAAATGATGTGGAAGTCATATAGATGTACTGGAAATTATGAAGACTACAACAGTTATAAAGAAGCACTTAACCAAGCTACAGCTGAAATTAGAAATTCAAAGAGAAGCTATGAATAACAATTAGCTAGTAATATAAAACATGAGAGCAAGAGTTTTTATGCGTATGTTCGAAGCAAACAGAAAGTTCAAGATAAGGTCAGTCCTCTAGAAGATAGTGCTGGAAATATAATATCAGAGGGATTCTTAATGGCAGAAGACCTGAATGAGTATTTTAGTTCAGTGTTTACCAGAGAAGATATTAGTTCACTGCCAATACCAGAGGCTAAGTTCAAGGGGGCAGATTCAGACTATTTAGGACAATTAATTGTAACCCCGGAAATGGTAGCTAAGAAAATAAGGGCTATGAAAGATAATAAATCACCTGGAATGGATAGGATTCCGCCCAAACTACTATTGGAAATTGTAGAACAAATTAGCGTACCGCTTGCAACAGTTTTCTGTTCGTCATTAGAAGAGGGAGTGGTTCCTTTAGAATGGAAAGAGGCAAACATTATACCTTTATTTAAAAAAGGTTCGAGAAACAAGTCAGAGAACTATAGACCAGTGAGTTTAACATCAGTGATTTGCAAATTATTAGAAAGAGTAATTAAAGATCACATGGTAGATTTTCTTGATAAGCATAACTTGATAAACCCATCTCAACATGGGTTTTTTAAAGCGAGGTCATGCTTAACAAATGTTATGTTTTTTGGAAGACATCACTAAGTGGGTAGATGAGGGATCACCAGTAGATATCGTATACTTAGATTTTCAAGAAGCTTTCGACCAAGTACCACATCAAAGATTACTGCTTAAACTAAAGGCCCATAGCATAGGAAATGGTATAATAAACTGGATAGAAAAATGGCTGATTGACAGAAGACAACGTGTAGTAGTTGATGGGGAGGCTTCAAACTGGAAATCGGTATTGAGTGGGGTACCACAGGGATCAGTATTAGGACATATATTATTCTTAATATATATCAACGATTTGGATGATGAAATAACAAGCAAGGTGTTGAAATTTGTGGATGATACAAAAGTGTTTAGAAAGAATAAAAGTGATGGAGATAGACAACATTTACAAGATGATCTTGACGAGTTGATCAAATGGTCTGAAAAGTGGCAAATGCTGTTCAATTTTGGGAAATGTAAATGCCTCCATGCAGGACATGGGAACGAAGAGGTAGACTATACTATGGGGGGTATTGTACTAAGTACTACTGTAAAAGAAAAGGACTTAGGGTTAACCATTAGTGCTGATATGAAGGTTTCAAAGCAGTGCGGAATTGCAGCTTCAAAGGGACATAAATCCTTGGATTAATTAGGCAAAACATAATGTATAAGGAAAAAGAGCTACTAATACAGCTGTACAAAGCAATAGTTAAGCCTCATTTAGAATATTGTATACAAGCATGGAGGCCATATCGCAAGAAGGACATAGATATGCTAGAAAGAGTACAGAGAAGAGCGACTAAAATGATACCAAAACTGAGAGATCTTAGTTATGAAATTCGCCTAAAAGAATGCGGCTTAACAACACTAGAGACCAGGAGATTGAGAGGAGATCAGATAGAAGTGTTTAAAATAATGAATGGTTATGAAAATATTGATAGAATTATTATTATTTTTTTCAGTTAAGAAAGATAGAAGGACTAGAGGACATGAAGTTATATTAGCAAAGAAGCAGTGTAGATTAGATATAAGAAAGTTCTCATTTTCACAAAGGACTGTAAATGAATGGAACAGATTATCTGCTGATTGTGTGGGTGCTAGTAGCGTGAATATGTTTAAAAATAAAATCGATACATTCCTCAGAAGGGCGGGATACGCATAGATGAAACGGTCGGACTCTCGATAAGCCAAAGGGCTTCCTTGTCCACCTGCCACCTAGAATTAATTCTCTGGGTGGCAATCTTGTTAAATCTTGTTAAATGTTTGATTATTAAAACAAAAATATTCACCAAAATTTATTTAATATTTCCACTTATTGTAAATGTAATGAACACTAATAGGCATTACTAAATTCTTACTGTGACTTTCTTTTACGTGACTTATTTTCCGTGACTTTTCATGTGACTTTTTTCTACATTCATTAAACATAGCCCTCCGTTGAGACTCCTCTGGCTGGACGATGTTGACTGCAGCTGTCACAGAAGTACACCGAGGGCAGAAACATGTACAAAATGATGTTGTCTCTGACAGACCCAGCAATGACTAGTTTCCCAGGTGACGGGGGATTGTTGTGACAGACGTTAAGTCAACCTTACTCCATCAGAGACCAGCGCATGTCGGAGCATGCAAGGGAGGACATTTGTATTTGTTTAGTTTACATTGCAAAATGAAGATGTCTGTGATCCAGGTCTGGGACAGGAAGTTGATCTCAGGTGGGCGGTAATTGGTCGGGACAACTTTCATGCTTGCTGTGCCATCTGGTGAGCAATTCATAATGGTACAACATTAATGACTAAACAAAATGTACCTTTTTTATTCCCAATCTGAATAAAATACACTCTAAAAATAGTGTCCTGATGTTTAACTATTTTTTTATCCTGCTCCATCACCCTGTTCAAGGCCCCCTTTGGTCAAGCTTTTCTGCACATTTTCTGCACAGTTTGTTGGACACTAGTGGTTGACGTCACTGCAGGTATCACCGCTAAGATTTAGTATGACACACATCTATGCAGGTTGGTGTTTCAGGCCGTACCTAAAATTGCATTCGCGAAATTTTATATTATTTTATATCACCATAAAGATAATAATCTGATCTATAAATGTGTCGCTGGATGCATGCAGGAATTTAGTTCACTTTTTGCTTATTGCTGTTTGAACATTGCGAATACTCATACTTGGAATGGGATTTAATATTTTTATATCACAGTAAAGATAATAAATATATAATATACCTATAAATATGCCAGTGGATGTCCCCATAATTTATTTTTAGTTTTTAAATAATTGCCATTTGAACATCGCAAATGCTTAGCGGATATAATGAAAGGTTGAGCATTTGTGATGTTCACACAACAATAACTCAAAACATTAACACAATTCCTGTGTACATCCAGTGACAGACTTGTAGATACGATTATTATCTTTACGGTGATGTAAAACAAATATTTAATTCAGCAATTGCAATTTCATGTGCGGTCTGAAACAACAAACTGCACTGCCGCTTGCAGTGCTAAAGGATAGGGCGACCTCAGCGGCATTGCCTGTGGTGATGTCAGCAACATCTGATGGGGTGGTTGCTTTGTGACACGCAAATGACCATGTTTGAACGGGCTTTGTGAGTTTGCAATGAATAGGTATCATATTTGGCACATTACTTGACACGAGTATTAAGTTTATGTATACAAATTTTCAAAGTCATTTAAAATTTCATTTCATTTAGTCTAAGTCTGGAATACATGTACGGGGGTCTAGTTGCAGACAGCTTATTGGCTGATTAATAGATCATGAGTCAGAGACATTAGTCCCCTTGGTGGTCCCAATGGCCATGATTTTGTTGTCCAACTCAGTAGACTATTTGGAGTTGTCAACACCAATGAGTCGGTGTGTTTTGGACTTCACGGTGTGCTATAAATGTGGCCATTTTGTTCATTCAGGGGAGAATTATGATAATAATCCAGCTTTGGCTGTTCCTCATATGTTAATATAATGTTTTTAAATACTAGAGTGAGAACATATTGAAGATATATTGGCCACCAAATTGCATTTAATTTACTAGGAACATAGTTAGCAATTTGAATGCAATGCCACGTGTCCTTTGTATAATTGATCGAAACTATGTAATTGTCGTTGACGAGCAGTTCATCCAGTTTGTTTGGTGAGACTGTTTGTGATAACATGCTTTCATGCATGTCTTATGGAGTTCTGGATGTTGTAGAATGATGACTCTGT
>CM034534.1:72503582-72551785 GCA_020002185.1 Paraescarpia echinospica
ACCCCCTGTTTGGCAGCATCTGACCGCGTGAGGCCAACCTTGACTGCTGAATCCATCATTGTCATATATTTTCTACCAATGTCACACTAGATTCAAAGTTTAGTGATCAAAAAATATTGAAAAGTCCGCCTAAATTGTCAGACTTTACAGTGTTCTAGTATCCTTTTGCACATATGTGGAAGCTTAAATAATTTGCCAATCAAGTCTGGTGAGATAGCTGTACTCAGGAACCCCAGAAAATGGGTGTACGCCCCTGTACGCTTATTGGAACGCAAACTTTGACATATATTCTTGTTTCAATTGTTTGTTAAGCGTACTGTACGTTAATAGAATGAATACGGTAGATGGAAATTTACCACTCTCCTAACTGTTACTATCAATTTTTAAGATTAAAAGGACAAACTTTCCTGTGTGTTTTTTGTTTCATTTACTCAACCTGTGCTACCCAAGATGGTATCAGTGTGATAACCCAAGAGGGTTATCACACTGTTGGGTTGGGTCTACTCATATCCACAGTGATGGCAGTATATTTTATTATGCTATTTTTCTCTGACAGTTTTATTAGCCTTTCCTTATAAGATATGTTTCAATGTGCCATTGCAACAGGCCAAAGATCGTAAAAGTGCTGTAAATCTGCAGCTAATTCTCGTTGCGTGAACTGACATTAACAGAACGGGAATAGCGGAATAAACGTGCCACACACGAAGGTTCAGATACATGTTCCCAGAGCTTGTGGGCGAGACATATGATTGTCTTTAATACTGCGTCATGTTGACTCGTCTATCGCGAATGAAGTCACAACTGGGGGATGTAGATGAAAATAAGGGAAGTGGACTCATAGAAAACTCAGATAATTAAAAAGGTATTAATGTGGTTGAAGGATTAACAATAATGCAATGTTTTGACTGATTAATCATAAAAATGTGGTACCCACACATGCACACACACGCACGCACGCATGCACGTGCATGCACATGCACACACACACAGACACACATAATATTTATGTGTGTTATACTGGTAGCAGTGATCATTACCATTGATCAGTGCACCAGGCGTATCATGTAAGTACATTCCTATCAATACATGAACCACGTGTTGCGGGAGAAGACATGCTGATAACCAAGAGTTTTTAATGCATCCTTGACCTCCAAGTACATTCTCTTGCTCATGGTTTCAGTTTTCAGAAGCAGTTACTGGTCTATATGTCTCTGTCGGTTACTCGTTCATTACTGTTTGTGATTGATTAAAACGGGCTGGGTTCCACGAGAGACTGTGTCAACACTATGCATCTTATTGTAATACTGTCTATTGGATCATTATACAAATGTCACTGTTGTGACAGGCAGATCGGTTGCACATAGTCGTCATCTCAGATTGCCTATTGTTGTCCTGCCATGTTGTGTTGACAGAATGAGATAACCTACAATATGATAGTCTGCCTGAATCACTCATATTTGTGAAAAGGGAATTATCCCGATAAGCAATTCCACCCTTTCTTTGTTAGCTGACATGTCCCATAACATTTTATCTATGGCCATGCGGAATGGTCTCACACAACATGTCAAGATGTCAAGGTGCGGCCTTGTGGAACTACACAGTTGGCTAAACATATCTTATCAGTATGACTGTATGTAGTCATGTGGAACTAGCATCGTTTTGCAGTGGCTAGAGCTTCAGACTCTCAACTGAGAGAACCCAGGTTCAAATCCTGATGCTTCCCAGAGAAGTTGAGATGGTGTTTAATTGAACAGGTCTGCCAGGGAGTGAAGTATAAAAGCACTGTTACCAGTCCTGACGACTGGATACTGCACTATATAAGAACTTACCTTTAACCATATAATTGGTTTTATATAACTTGTCAAAACAACAAGATTCAGTAATGTGGAACTATATAATTGGTCTTATATATCTTATCAAGACAACAAGATGCAGTCATGTGAAACCACACAGTTGGCCTTACATAACTTTTCAAGACAACAAGATGCAGTCATGTGAAACCACACAGTTGGCCTTACATAACTTATCAAGACAACAAGATGCAGTCATGTGAAACCACACAGTTGGCCTTACATAACTTTTCAAGACAACAGGATGCAAACAAACAAGATTTTCAAATTAATTTAAACAATGCTTTATTGTCATAATACAGTATTTCCGCTACTAATATGAATACAAGTATTTACATGACAGTCATTTCACTCTTACAGTTTAGCACAAATCATTGTCATTATAATAAGTGGCAGGTTTTTTGATGCCGTAGAACAAATATATTTATATTGGAGTATATTTGATGGTGTCCAGTTAAATATTAACTGAACCACAGTACCTCGACAACTGGGATGAGATGAGTTTTACACGAGACCAGTAATTTTGGTCTTGCAATATACTGTCTTGTCAACTTGTCTTCTCATGTTGTAACTTTGGATGACAGTCCTGTTAAATGTTATTAAACTAAGACAATGGGAATAAGACGTGAAATGGTGACTGGCATCATTGTTTTTTGATGAAACAGTGTCATGGCAGGAATTCTTGATAGAGTCATCATGTTAGATAACATATCATGTTACTTATAATTGGAATCACATAACATATGCACAGAGTCACGATCTCTTCCAAATGAGAGCATCAAGTCTGATCACAAGCCCAATGCAACCGAATTGAGCCAACCGACTGTTCAGATTCAGACCACAAACAGTTGTTCTGCTTGATGTGTAAAATGTGCATGATTGCCGATTCCCAATTCAAAAATGAATCAGAAGTCGGGGGGGTTGGGCCAACTGCAGTTTTCTAGTCACACCAGGGTGAGAAACGTTTATCATTGGGTCAGCTATATGGAAGGGGACACCCGATTACTTCCAGTTTCCCCCGACTGTCAATCATCCTGCTTTATCTGTAACGTTAGACGCATTCCTTTGCCATCTTGTCGTTGGCAGGCACAGGCTGCGTCGCTTTGACTGGCTTCTGCTTCAGCCAGCCCAGTTGCTTCTTGGGGCAGCACTGGCAGAATATGTGAGTGAACGTGTTGCGGAACTGTCGACTCATGGTGCAGTAGAGGATGAAGTTGATCGAGTTATTGAGCAGCGCCATGATGTCGAGTAGGTCACCGAGGGGCCAGTAGACATCGTTGAAGAAGTCTGTGATGAAGATACTGCACAGGGTCAGAATGCCCTGGGGCAGTTCACTGATGAGAAACAGAGCGACCACGGCAAGAAGCATACGTGTGGTACGGTTGTGCTCGTGCGCACGCTCAGACTCGTCCTTGCGACCCTGTGACTTGAGTCGCGTGCGTCGGCGGTTCGCTCGGTGCATTGCAAGGAGGAGAAGGATTGTGAGCACGGTGAGTAGCACACACGGGATCAACTTGACAAGGAAGGCCTGGATCCAGTAGTTGATGGTGTTCACCATCGTCGCTGCCAACCTGCTGTCAACAAACATGTAGTACGTTTGCGGAGCTGTCATGTTCGCGGTGGTATCGATCGGTTTTTCGATGATCGATGTTAGTAAGTAGTTGGGGATGCACATGATCGTTGTGACAATGTACACGATAATAATCGCTGACTTGGCACGCCGTACGCTGCACAGGGTGAAGCTGTGTGCAGAGTAACAGATGAACAGGTAGCGGAAGGTTGCTAACGTGATGGTCAACCAGATGGCGATGGTGTGGCACACCACCGTGAAGTTGATGTGGAACAGCATGAACTCGATCCAGCTGCGGCTGAAGGTCGCGGGGAAGTCCAACGTCGGCGCCTTGAGGATGTAGAAGTGGATGCTGACCGGGAAGTATGATGTCATCGTCAGCAGGTCCGCCACGGCCAGCCATGTCAAGATCATGTTTGTTGAGGACAGCATGTTCTTGCGTGTCAGGACAACGATGTTGGCAATGTTTGCGACGATGCCCCAGAGACATGCTATGGCCGCGATGTAGCCGTGATAAGTGGCGTACTCCTTGCTGAACTCATACAGCAGTGGGTAGTGCGGGGTCGACAACGTCGTGTTTGACGCGGCGGTGGCAGTGATGTCCGTGTCATTGACAATGACATAAGCATTCATCATGTTTGTAGTTGAGTCACACTGTCACATTTACTCCATTAATGACCCGCACACTGGAATGTCCCTCCAGGTGGCACTGCTAGGCAACCAACGTAAGTTCGGTGATTTCAAATCAAGCGCAAGAAGACATCATTAGAATGATACTTCTCTACCATGTGACTGAGGTATAAATAGGTGGTGCGTAGTGGTGCAATGATCGGTGCAATACAGCACTGTCACTGGTGCAATATGACACTACGTCTGTTGCTATGTGTCACTATACAAGGCCTGACTATCACTGGTGCAATGTGGCACTATTGTTGGTGCAATGTGGCAATCTCGTAGGTGCAATGTGGCACTATCTCTTGTGCAATGTGGCACTATTACTGGTGCAATGTTGCACTATCGCTGGTACAATGTGGCACTATTGCTGGTGCAATGTGGCACTATCGCTGGTACAATGTGGTACTATTGCTGGTGCGATTCATATATCGTGTTATTTGACCATTTCTTCAAGAGGTCAACTCTATGTATAAATCCAATCAGTCCAGGCTTTGTTGAAGTTTCCTAATGTATTGGTTGGTTCATCTGACCAACTTTATACGTTCTTTTTTAGTTTCTGTGACTTTAATCAGTTATATCGATGCGTGATCTTAGATGAAGCATTGCTATGAGAACCTTCACAAAACTACTTACTCTGTCACTTTCACTCTTCAATGCCAAAACTCCTGATGCTGTTGCTTTCACATTTCGCCATCAAAACTGCTGACAATCACTTTCACTTTTCACTTTTGAAACCATTGACACTCACTTTCACTTCATGGTTGAAACTGTTGACTGTCACTTTCACTTTTCCCTGTTCAAATTGCTGACACTGTCGCTTTCGCTTTCCACAGATGTGTAATATCTGCAAATAAAATAGAATTTGCTAAATATTGCATTAGTACATTAGAAATTAAGAAATGCCCCTTCAGAATTGTTACAAAAGAAATTAACTTAATAAAATTATTGAATCAATATGAATATAAATTAGATTGCACTGTTTGACAAATTCGTCTGTATTAAAACAATTCAGTAAGTCTACAAATGGCTATAAAATAATTATTAAAATTGTTATCCTCAGCAGAAATCTGACAAGACAACTGACCAAGGAAGCCATTGGATAATCAGAATCAGACAATCAGTATGTTTATTCATCTATTCCCTGGTACATGTAACCTGCATTTCTGAGATATTTTTCAGTTCTGTTAAAATTTTCATTCCGCTAGCATTTATTCCAGGAATCAAATGGAATGTGCTGATTCTAAACGAATATAAACAAACTCTGGATGTGAGGCAGTATGGTGTCTAAACATTGTTAGAGTGTGTGTGTAACCATAGAAATCTCCCCATTGGCTGGTCTAATATGGCAACTAACAGCCTCCCTCGAGGCCCTTTCAACTACAGTTCATCCATGGGGAAACTTAAATAGAAAATTACATCGCCAGTGTACGGGGAGTTTTTTACCTGTTATGGCTTATATTTAGCTGTACTTAAGAGGAGTATTTTTGTGTTCAGTGGCCTTAGATCGTGACATTTCCGACGTAACATTGGTTGATGACTTTGGTGACATTGAGAATTAATGTCATTGACCTTTCACTATAGGACGCTGAACCTGTTGGTTTTTGTGTGAAATTACCAGGGATTGTTTTTCAGAAACTTATATGATTTTTTAAATGTCGCGTTGATCTTGTAAATTCAATGCATATCAGTGTGGTACATAACTACATATACAGGTTGAAATTGTATTGTGTTTTATTTATCCCGATGTGATGAGTATTAATACTTACAAGCTACCTACATATTAATTTCACATGCATTTTGAGGCCCACCAATATGACAAAAATAAATATATTGAGCACAGAGTCTGTCTTTATGTTGTATAGCTATATTTTAATGTACAATGTATTAGGTGCTATTTATGGACGTTTTACCCAAATGTGTCTACATTTTATAGCATATGTAATTATGTATTCAACAATATTGTTTTTTATAAATAATTAACAAAGCTGGTTTTTTTCATATCTAACTGATAGATACCAAACTATAAAGATTGGGAACTGCTTTTCAGCTGCACTGCCGGCTTTATTTGGTGTTCCCCAGGGTTCTGTTCTTGGGCCTTTGCTTTTTACTCTTTACACCATGCCACTAAGCTCTGTTATACAAAGACATAACTTGGATCATCATCTTTATGCCGATGATACTCAGATCTACATTTCGTTGGCTATCCTGGATACAAATCGCTCCCTTAATCAATTTAGTGATTGCCTTCAAGATATCTTCCACTGAATGACTGACAGCAAGTTGAAATTAAATGCAAATAAAACTGAATTGATAATTATTGGTACTCCAATGCAGCGTAGTAAACTGGATGTTTTTTCCCGATGCATATTTTTAATCAGTATATCACGCCAGCAACCTCGGTGCGGAATCTAGGAGTGATCTTTGATAGTAACTTCAGTTTCTGACAACATATATCTCAAACATGTCGCTGCTGTTTTTATCATATTCGTGATCTTCGCTGTATTAACCGATACAGTGTATATGTCATTTTCTGTTGCTAAGACTATTGCAACAGCGCTTGTTAGCAGCAGACTTGACTATTGCAATTCCCTCTTTTTTAATATTGCTAGCAAGGATATCACAAAACTTCAGCATGTCCAACATTATCTAGCAAGTGTAGTTACAAGATCTCCTCGTTTTTCTTGCTCTGTACCGCTTTTGAAGTCTTTGCATTGGCTTCCTGTACGATATCATATAATATTTTAAGATCTGTACCATAACATACCAGGCACTGTCCAATAAGCAACCATCATATTTGCATTCATTGCTTACTCATGTAAGAAAACCTATCCAGCTTCGATCATCTGGTTCTGACCTACTTTTTGTTCCTAGAGTCAGCACTAACATTGGAACTAGGGCTTTTTGTGTTGCTGCACCAACTCTGGAATATGCTCGCTCTTTGTGTTAGATCAGTTGAAAATATTACAAAATTCCGTCGTCATTTAAAAACTTATCTTTACAACCTTGCTTATCCACCGTAGCTACCTAGCGCCTTGATCCATCTGTTGACAACTGGAATACTGCTCATGGATTTTGAGATTGACTAATCCTTTTGTTTTTATGCGCTTCTGAGCTTGGTTTCCAAGGATTTAGGTGCAATAGAAGTTATCTTATTATTATTATTATTAATTAACTATTCAATTAATGAGTCTGAAGACAATTTTATATTCAAAAATATATTGTTTTACGATAAACAATAATGTTTTTTGAATTGAACTTCAAATAGATTTAAGTTATAGAAAACGTATTGGGAACAGCAATGGTCATTTCTGAAAATGCGAAACGACTAACTTTTATTATTTGTCAGAAAGCTAAAAGATGAACCGTCAAAGTAAAACAAAGATATTGGACACATTTAATCTTCGTCATTTGAACTCTGACCCGCAGAAGTCATGGTTCCATCTGACCCCGTAGTTTCATCAGTGAAGTGTGTCATCACGTCCTATAATGATTACCTTGGTGGTCACATGAATCTAATTTGTGTGCCGGAAATTAACGGCTGCATGCATCGTATGAGAATTACACGTTGTCGCTTTCGTTGATTTGCAGCTCTTCTTAATTGGCTTCATTAAACTCAGTGTTGAGTCGAGTAATGATGTGTGAACTAGACCTGCAGACAACTTCATCATTCACCACTCATCTTCCCCAATTACCCGTCAGGACTGTCAACAATGTCTCGCATGCAATGGTCACTAGGGGCAGCACGGCAAATCTTGACACTTGACTCGCAGCAAGTTATCAGATCTAACTTGTCACATTAATTTGTGATATATAATATGGATTTGGGACATTTGTAAATAATATGGTTGTATCCAATTTTAGTATATACTTAAAATTAAAAACAAATCATGATCAAAGGATAATATTTTTACTTATTTTACAGTCAATTTACCTTTTTCTGTGATGTTTCATTCGAAAAGTCCCAGAAAAAAATAGATTGACTGTGAAATAAGTAAAGATGTTATTCATCCAGTGTGGTGATCCTCTTCACTCATCAATGGCACTGTTTTTGTTTTTCGATGAAGTATAACATTTTGTAACAAACCAAGACAGTTGAATAGCAATGCTTTTATTGCTGTGCAGATTTCACACAAAATGTAGCGTTTTTTTGTTCGCTGTGGCCACTAAAGATGTTTTTTAAACTGGTAGATAGCAACACTTGATTGAAATGTAGGAAGGCTGTATTAGCCAGTTAATCAACTAAACAAATGTGTACATGTTTATATTGCTTGCTACATAATTTCTAGTGAAATATTAAGATTTCTACACAAAGGATGTTGCAAGTCTGAGAATTAAATGGTAAGGCAAACACTTCTTGTGTAAACGATGATATATAAATTAATCCAATAGTTACATATATGATATAATACTTATTTAAGAAATTGTATTTAAAACTTTACAATTGCTTAATAATTACCACAGTGATACAATTTTTTTTAGATCTGTATCAGTAAAATGGCTTATTAAGATTTGTTGATATATCTGTTGGGGGATTAATCAACTTTGCAGTTAAATTGTAAATGCATTAAAACATTGCATTGGGGTTTCTGGTCAGTATGTTTTTCCAAAATTTAGTATTTTCATATTTCTGATATGATTTTTTGAAGCATTAACTGCCATAAACTTTGATAAAGCTTACAATAAATACAAAACCGTTAACATTGCAGTACAATAAATCTTTGAAACGCTTTCTTAGAGAATCTGATCTATGTAGCTTCCAAGTCTGAAACACCAGTACTTTGACAGAGAATATATTTACTCTTGTTATTGCAGACAGCCAAATTCCATGAGGAATTATTAATAACAAAACAGACAACGCTTACAGCTTGTACACTGCACATTTCTACAAGCTGCGGAAACTGATTTCTGTAGCTATAACAAGATAGATTTAACAAGATTGCCTCGCGAAACAGTAAGCCCCAGATGGCAAGTGGGCAAGGCTGACAGAGTTCTGTGGTTTTTCTAGTATACGTGGACCATGCTAATCAGACATCTGTCAGTTTTTAAAACAATCTGTGAATAATTCACAGTGCTAAGATTAGTACAGTCAGTACAATTTCTTTTCATTTATCTTCCGCTGAGAGAATAATAATATTCTCTTATCGAATCTACATTCTACACTGTGTGTGTGTGTGTGCGTGCGTGCATGCGTGCATGCATGTGTGTGCATGTGTGTGTGTGCACACATGCATGTGAGTATGTTTGCATATTTCTCTATGCATCTATCTGTGACTATGCATGCATATCAAGTGTCCGTTTGTGTGTGTGTTCAAGCATGCATGCATGTATGTGAATGTGTGTGCATGTGTGTATGTAAGTGCGTCAGTAATAATATCAGTAAAAATAGTATTACAGTAATAATATCACGTAGTAATAATATTTATGTCTCTTACATGGCTCCATACCCCCAGTATGTCCAATCAAAAACACATTACGGTACAGACAGTAAAATATGAAAATTAAAAATTCTTGCAAATCAGAAATAAACAAATTGTCATCATATTAATACTATAATATATTTCTTTTTGTAGCAATTAATAACATAAATGTAAACATTTTTTTATTTTGTAATAGTGACAAAAACAATTTTTGTTAACTGTAATAGTTTCACGCTATCATAGTCACTGATATAGATCATTAACGCCATGGTACATTCAGT
Source organism: Paraescarpia echinospica (assembly GCA_020002185.1). Taxonomy (NCBI): domain Eukaryota; kingdom Metazoa; phylum Annelida; class Polychaeta; order Sabellida; family Siboglinidae; genus Paraescarpia; species Paraescarpia echinospica. The sequence goes on from CM034534.1 coordinate 72,513,376, forward strand.
AAGCCTGGTTAAAGAGATGGGCCTTAGGGAGTATCTTAGAATCAGCTCCCATCAAAGATTTCCTGCTTCTCTAGCCTCCCAGGTCATCACTGTCTGCCTTCAAACAACAGTCTGTCATTTTTGTGCCATTAAGTAAATTAGTCGAGATTGATAGTTGCCCTTTACAAGCACATTTAATGTATTATTCACCTGCCCCACTTTGCCGCAGAAACATTATTAAGAGTGTGGGGCCTTCTCTCGGGGCCCGGCCTCTGCAGGTCTTTTTCACGGGGTCACGTGATTATTTGCACTCTGTCACGATTAGTGGCTCCCCTGGTGGACGCCTTCTTGTACTCGAGACACCTAAATCCGAATCTGTACAAAGATGTCTAGTATTATTACCATGATTATCTTGGTAGACAATTTGTTTAAAGTGTTAAATATTTTAACTTTGATATTATATTAGTGGGAAAGGAAATAAATAGTTAAAAGGTTGTTTTTGAGTAAATATAATTATGCGAAGATGTTGGTGTGGTATGGTTATGTGTGCATGTCTGGAATCCACTCGGGAAGTATGGCTAGAAGAATTAGTAGTTAGCTATAAAAGTAGAGTTAGTTAGTTAACATCGTAATAATAAATAAAAAAGTTCTACATCCAGTGTACTGGGAACATGAGTTTACTGGTCAGCATAAGGAATTATCTGATAATAGTTTATGGCTTGTTTTGCAAGGTTCTTAAATTTACTTGAGAATCATGTCATGTATTCAGGTATTCAGAAGGAAAGTAACAGGTGTGAAATAACAAAAAGATTGAACCACATTTCCCGTTACAACAAACAACTTTCCTGTGTTCTCTTGAAGATTCCACGAAGTACAAAATAGATCTAGGAGACAACCAAAGTACAGATGGTATTTCTGTACTCCCACGGCACAGCACTGACTTACATAATGTCACTCTATTTCACATCTATGGAAGTTGTGGCCAGTTTTGTGTTTGTTCTTCTATTTTTAACTTTCCAGGAAGTCTGCTCATTGTGCTTACATAACAGTGGCATCTTCTCATCTTACATGTAATAGTTGCCATTAGATGTAATGAAGGATTACGACAGATTTTAGCTTAGTGCACAGGCATGTCCATTGATTTATGTTGCAGCCACGGCCGCCATGTTTGTATTCGTCTTTCTTTCTTTCGCTTTTCCTACACAACAAAACACTGGCTTTCTTAGAAGCCATGTGACATGCAACTGAATATTCCTAAAAAATAATCGCGTAGAGAATATACCAGCATTCTTAGTAGTGTTTGTTAGGTTAGCGACTCTGACAGGTTTAGTGGCTGATTTCACATCACACGATTTGTCATGGAAGCATAGCAAAACATGACAGGACGTTGGCAGGATATTAAATGTGACAAAACTATAAATAAACGTGAGCTTTTAAGGAGAAACCATGAGGATTACTGGCGGAAGAACTATGTAGCTGAGATGAGCATTTGCTTTGAGAGGCATCTGGAGTGACAACAGTTAACTGGGCACAAAATGATGCCATCAATAATTGATCTATTGTCAGAAATCCGGAGACCGAGGAAGACATTTTAGATGACATTGGCACATTTAGAGGGTATCATGTTGGAGTGTTTAGCAGTGTGTCCCACTGATAGTCAAAGCACAGGACATTATTTGAAGTCCACACAACATGTAATTAGGACTGCATGATTTTTAACAAGATTGTCATTTATATTATTAACGGGAAGAACGTTCGGTATATAATTGTGTGGTCATTCAGTAGACAGCATCAGTCAATTCAGAATATAATTGCTGGTCAGCTTCGGTCAATTAGGGAGAATGTTTGAAGTCAAGACAAAAAGAGAACATATTAATTGTTGACATGATGAGTAATTTATAGAACCCTAGATGACAGGATTATATTGCCCACAGGGATTTAGATTACCTACACTAATAGTCAGTTAATCTCTGCTGTGCATTTAAAACTGGGTCTTTTTTTCTTCAAATTGGGACTTTTCAAGGCTAAGGGAATTCCAGTCGGCAACTGTGCATGGAAACTAGCTATATTTGAACATGTTGCTTTTTTAAATGATGAAGAAATTAAGTAATGATAATTACTTGGTCCAGAGTGATGGGTAGCTGTTTTAATATGGTTTAGCTGTCTAACAGTAATTTCATGGTGTTAAACTGTTTGGAAGACGGACCATTTTAAGTTTTCTTCTGTTCTGACGTCATCCAAAGCTGCAAGAAAACTCCGGCTGGTTTTTAAAGTTTCCAGAATGCTTTGGACAATTATTTCCCTTTGCATAGAAATGTAGAAATACATGTCTTTCAGGTGAGATGCTCAAAGCGATAGGTCTGTTCTGTCTGGTGTGTATAACAGGCAATGCAGTTGTTAACACACATCAGAGTAATGCCACTTGAGTGTACAGTGTTAGTCTTGCACTTAGGCTGTTTGTAGGAGAGTGGGTGAGTGAGTTTAGTCAGTAGAATTATATACATGCAGCAAAAACATATAATAATGTCATATATACATATATATATATGTGTGTGTGTGTATGTGTATATATATATATATACACACAGTATAATAGTACCGAGTATAACACATTACGGCACACATAAGAAGACTTATTTCCAACGAGGTCCTCAGTGTAGTAGACAGTGTAAGACAAATGATGTGATGACAATGAGCAGTTGTACTTTGAGAAACATCTTCACAGGTTATCAAAGTGATTAGACAACTCTTGTGTGCAGTTCTCGGAAGTTAGTAGAACACGGTGGATAGACTGAACAAATGTGGAGAGAAATGAAAACCCAGGCTGAAGATTTGGCATGATTACAGAATACAGGGTACAATAAAACACAGATCTATGCAACAACTATTTATCTGAGTTATCAACAGATGTGGTGTTGTCAGATATTCTAGCAGGTTTTTAGAGCAACTACAGCCCTGAAGACGCCGTCGTCATCACTGTTGCCATTGGTTATGCAGCTAGTACGCACAATGCACAAGTGGCTTCGGTGGGTTGGGAGTTCGTGGAGTTTCTCACAATGCCTTTACAATAGAAGTTCCGATGCACTGCATTGATGTTGTAATTAGTTCATTTGGCTGCCATGGATGTCCACCAGAATACGTTGGTGCCCATGTCCGCAGTGGTGCAATCATCTTTGCGATCTTGCTACTATGCAGACATTAATTGGAACATCACCGGCACTTATGGAAACCTGTTGCAAGTCGGGTCTAGTTCTTTGTGAAGGAGCACGTGAAGGAACCAACCATGTAAATGCTGCGTGCTCTGTACTGGTCTGTGACATTTGGAGATGGCGTTGACTTAGTTCTACAAGCATTAGGCAAGATGCTGATGGGGAGCATATGTAATCTCTGTCTTAACTGGTGCCCATGATGCAATTAATTACACGTTTATTGTACTTTTTACCTGTCTCTTTTGTGGTGACCAATAATGAGATTGATTAAATGTTGTAAAATGTATATTTTAATTTGAATGAAAGGTTATTCAACATATGCAAAACACTTAGTATGGTGTTGGGTAATGAAAAGATATAGTTGCAGTCATACAACTTATAACGGGCTTTATCCAACTGAGATTGAATACAAAATAATAAAGAGTTAAATTATATGTTCGTTGATAATATCAGTACAACGACACTAGTTGATTAAACAAGTTTACTGAATTTAACATCTCTCGTGAAATCGTTCATGATGTTCACATTACAGTACGTAATGACTACAATGGTCTTATGTTTTAATGATTGTATCACACCTGTTGGGGTCAGCCAGTAGAATATGTGTGTGTGTCCAACAAATATGTCATTGTTTAACTGCCTGTGTGCATTCTATACATCTGACTGTGTGCATTCTCATACTGATCTTACCAGCTTATGCCCATTCTTGGAGCAACAAACAAAAGATTGACATTCATCATTACCAGGTACAAACTATTCATCTTAAACTTGTTTGCGCATGCTGTCTAATTTCTGCTTAGGCATGCCAAATATTGCTAGGTAAAGGAAACATAAAACCACAATGGCGCCCCAAGGAATTAAATGAATCTCAACAATTGGGAGGAGATGCCATCTCACTGTCCCCAAAGTGAGTGTATTTATATAGTAGACCTGTTGATTCCTCAGTAATGAGGTATTTGTAGTCAAATCAAGGACATATGGGCTCATAATGACCTTGTTTCCAAGAAAGTCTGCAAGCTGTGGTGAGGAGGACATTCTAATGGGCACAGAGGTCATTAGTCAAGGTCAGGAGAGCAGTCTTTATTCATATTAGGAACCCAATGTTCTGTTCAGTTATAAAATCTTAATTAACATATACACATTATTAAATCACAGAAAATATGATTATGTTTGTTTAATACACTATCAAAATATGATTTTATCATGATCACTGACATTTTACAAATTCTTTCCGAATGAAAAGGAAAGGAAACGGCTCCCCACACACTGGTCTTGGCCGAACAACAGTGATGATGAGATCACTTCATCAATTACTTGATTTCTGCTACAGTATGATTACACCACTTTTCTGTTATTGTTTAAGCTTGTTGCGTAACAAATCACTTGTAACAGATTATTTATGAAGATTTAACCAGATTGCCAGCTGAAGTATTGCACTGGTTTAAGAGGATGCCATTGATCTGTCTAGTCCACACCTCAGTAAGTGGAATAAGTGGATCCAATCGGCATGCATTCACACCCAGGGTAGATCCAATCAGGTGTTTTTATACAGTGGCCTTGTGAACTGCCCAGGAGGACTGAAGACATTGAAGACACCTCAGTCCAGTTGTAGTAATGTTTATTGAGTAGAGTCAAGTCACACAGACACTGGACCTTTAATGAACTAGAAACTGCAAGTTTAATTAGCTAGAGAATGCCCCTTTAATGACACTGAGACTACACCTTTAATTATTCTGAGACTGCACCTTTAACAACACTGATACTGCATCTTTAATGACATTGAGACTGCACCTTTAATGATACTGAGACAGCACCTTTAGTGACACCATGTATGTTCTATGGAACGCGCCAACTGTGTCACTTTGAAATTCTAGTTTGGTGACATTATTCAGGAAGCCCTTAAAATGATCATCTTTCTGTTCCATAAAGAGTATTGCTGTAAACTTAATTATCTAATTTATTTTACCTTTAGATTGATATCATATTTAAACTGTTGTCAAAGTTTCTTTTTAAATTAGTTTATTGATACTATTTTCATGTAAAATCATTTAATTTATGCTGAGTTAAGATTTACTTTTGTTTACTTTTTTATTAGTTTTAGCGGTTTGTATATGTTGTTATTTTCTATGTATCTTATGTATTTCACGTCTTTTATTGCATCAAGTTGTTTTCAAGGAAACTGTTTTGAAATTTTATTTTATATTATTTATTCAATAATAACCACATATCACTGACACTGTCTCTGCCTAACATATGTTGAGTTTTATTGCATATTGTGCTCATTTGTTAATACAACTGTTTATTGGAAACATTACCGCTGCATCCGTCCAAAGATCCATCCGTCCATCCATCCATCCAACTGTCCATCCATCCATCTAACCATCCATCCAACCATTCATCCAACCATCTACCAATCCAACCATCTATCTATTCATCCCTCCCTTCACCCATCCAACCACCCCCTCTACAACCTCACCTACTATCTCCCCACCCTGCCCCTCTGGGAGAGTGTCTTGCTATCAGTTCGTACTTTGGAATCAAGTGAAATAAATAATAATTACTTCGCACCCACAGTTGCACGAGATGATGAAATAAATGTTTGTGCAGCCTCCGTATCAAAGCTACTTGTCTCATTTTGTCTCATCATGTCATCTCTCTTCCTCTATCGGCCTCTTACACACATCAGCTGTCGCACCGGTTTTTTGTTTACGAGACACATCGTTTGTCAGGCGCGTGATATTTCCAAATTTGAAAGGAAGATCTCAAAGCCTGTGCAAAGACCAGGTGTTATTAATATAAGCTACACTATCAATATTCATCTCCATCATTGTGCAGCTGTAGTATCCTGTGGTTGGGTGAAGGCTTCAACATGTTGTTTCCAAGTCTGCCTGTCTAAATTAGCACTCTATTATTATCAATGCAGTATTTTTTCGACAAGTTAAATTTTAGACAGCAAATTTCTTAAACGTGATTTTGCCGATTTTATGTATGGTGATCTTGGACATATTTGTTGGCTCGGTTTTTTACAGAAACTACTTGAACTGCTCTTTTTGGCAGTAGACTTGACTATTGTAATTCTCTTACAGTATTGTACTTGCAGATATATCACAAAAGGTATATGTGTGCACAACTGTTTGACAAAGATAGTTGCAGGGCCACCTCGTTTCCCATATTTACGTCTGACATCTCTTTTCGGCTGCCTATCCGATATTATACTATTTTAAAGATATATATCACCTATCAGGCACTTATCTAAGCAAACAACATGTCTAAATTCACTACAAGACAAATTAGACAGATTCGACCATCTACTTCTGGCCTCCTGTTTCTTCCTACCATTGCAACTGTTTGTCCCTGTTGGTGGATCACCCCTTGTTGGGCCACTCCTTGTTGGGCCACTCCTTGTTGGGCCACTCCTTGTTGGATCACCCCTTGTTGGGCCACTCCTTGTTGGGCCACTCCTTGTTGGGCCACTCCTTGTTGGGCCACTCTTTGTTGGGCCACTCCTTGTTGGGCCACTCTTTGTTGGGCCACTCCTTGTTGGGCCACTCCTTGTTGGGCCACTCCTTGTTGGGCCACTCCTTGTTGGGCCACTCCTTGTTGGGCCACTCCTTGTTGGGCCACTCCTTGTTGGGCCACTCCTTGTTGGGCCACTCCTTGTTGGGCCACTCCTTGTTGGGCCACTCCTTGTTGGATCACTCCTTGTTGGGCCACTCCTTGTTGGGCCACTCCTTGTTGGGCCACTCCTTGTTGGGCCACTCCTTGTTGGATCACCCCTTGTTGGGCCACTCCTTGTTGGGCCACTCCTTGTTGGGCCACTCCTTGTTGGGCCACTCCTTGTTGGGCCACTCCTTGTTGGGCCACTCCTTGTTGGGCCACTCCTTGTTGGGCCACTCCTTGTTGGATCACCCCTTGTTGGGCCACTCCTTGTTGGGCCACTCCTTGTTGGGCCACTCCTTGTTGGGCCACTCCTTGTTGGGCCACACTCTTTATTAGTGTTTATTAGGTCAGTAGAAAATATATATAATAAAATTATCAGTCATTATCTAAAACTAATCTTTTTACGTGTGCTTAGCTTTCATAGGTCCCTAGCATTTGCACCCATCTGTCGAAACTAATATTGTACATCCTCATTTTAGGGCCTTCTCTTGTCCATTTGCCTCCCATAAACATCTCATTTATTAATTTCACATTCCAAAGTAGATTCTCCAAATCTAAAAATAACAATATAAAATTTTTTCAACGAGACTTAACAATGAAAATAATATAATTAATAATTTCATATATTACTAAAGATTAATGGATATCAGTTCTTTTAATTAGCCAGTTTTTAATCAGTACCACACATATTCCAAGCTTATTTCATGAGATATAAAACTTTTTTGGACACTAAATTATGTATATAGAGACCTTAGCAACAGATCTCTTCTTATGCTCTGTATGCAGACTAATTGATTGTCTCTGCGTAAACAGTGATGCTGTGTTAGGACATATTAATTGGGCTTGCTTCAAAGTAGAGTGTTGACATTTAAATTTATGATTTAGGCAGGATACAGTCTTTATGCCCTTGTCTGATCCTATTCACTAGTCAAATGAATCTTTTGGTAGCTAATTATGAAAATGCTATTGCTGTCTGTTGAGAATTTTATTACCAGGTTTGTCCTTGTATGGAAATATACTTCCGCGTCAGAATGTGGTGAATATTAATAATAATAATAAAAGTAATTATATAGTACCCAACCAATCACAATTATTCCCAGGTGATTTACTATAATAATAATAATAATGTTTTTATTTCAGACTAGCATTGTGTCCATATAAAAAAGTACATCGATAAAAATATCCATATAAAAAGTTTATAAATAAAATAGAATAACAAAATATATATATAAATAAAAACGGGCTTTTAAAAATTATATAAAGCTTTGACCCACTAATGCGGCAACTGCGATGTACTGTATATGTTGCTAGTAACAACACTCTGAAAAATTGTATTAACAAACTTGTTAATACTCGTGATTAAGCTAAAAATAGCTGTTCTGATAACACATTTACATGATTTTACATTAGTTGTAGCAAACATGTGGCTAGCGCTACATCTCATCGGCAGATTGTTCAATATTCTGTATGAATTGTTATAGGCAACAATAAATTCCTGAAAATTAGCTTTTCTACAATTAACCCTTAGCGCACACTTAAATATTACTGAAATATGCAGTAAACAGCTTATTCTTTATAACAGTGGAGCAAAAATTACATTTTTGCTGTAACATGTTACTTTTTGGCATAAAGAAGTCTCACTTTGGCTTCAATGTCAGCCTCATCCGATAAGTCGTTACAAATGACATATCCAAGGTATTTACAAGGTGGCAAGGTTTAACTTCTTTCTTCCTAAAGTCATTTCCCTGGCAAGATTTGAGTTGTTACAATAACAGACTCTGATACTGATTTGAGTTGTTACAATAACAGACTCTGAGACTGATTTGAATTGTTACAATAACAGACTCTAATACTGATTTGAGTTGTTACAATAACAGACAATAATAGTTTCTTTATCTTTTTTACATGTTCTGACCGCATGCTTAAATTTGCTTTTGGACAGTTTCATGACATTAAAAACATCACCTTGTCTAGGTTTCCAACCTGTCTCCACAGCCAGTAGGCATCACCAGCAGCACTGTGCAATTCTTTCACATGCTCATTCCATCCTGGTACAACATCATATTTATAAGACCATTTATGAGTTGACACAAGTGTTTGTCCAGACCTCTTCAGAGTGGACACGATAGAGGTATCAAGCTCACCAATGTCGCCATGGTGACTACAGTTGTGACAATTAGGATTACTGCATTTAACACTGGGTGGAACATTCAGTTTAGACAGTTCAACGTACGTGCATTCTCTATACGAGTCAATATCATGTGGATGTAAGGTGTCCCAATGTATAACTTGCTTAATTTCATTAATGTTAGCACTACCACTAACATATGCTGGTACAATATCACTGTCAATGGTGAACAACACAGGATGATGATCAGAATTAGTACAATCATAAAGTATCGAGTATTGGATGGGCTGAAGTTCACCAAAATCCTGCAACTGCACCCTACTTGAGGGCCCACATACAACCACCACCTGCACCCATCTTGAGGGCTCACCTAAAACTACCACCTGCACACCCATTGCCAAAATATTGGGGGGCCAAGTCTGTCTCCAGCCCCCGACCAAAAATATTTATTTATTCATCAGAATAGAACAAAGACAAACAAGTGAATTCACTTCTATTATAACACAGATAATAGTTTATTGGACCTTTCTGTTGTCTGTATGTAAAACAGTTATCTAAACACTTTGATGTAAACACCAACTTCTGTCAGGAAAAATCAGCCATAGCCTGTGTGTTATATTGTGTAAAGAGAGTACATTAATATAAATGTGTCACTAATGCTAACAAATTTAAATAGTCAAGTAAAGCAAAAAGACCTTTGAGCAGTCCTAACGACTGGATAACACGCTGTAGAAGAACTTACCTTTTACATACAGAACATATGAGTTTATTTATTTGTACCCTCACATATCAGGTGCTTTCATGTGTCGAGGACACATTTACATCCACTGGTAGCTGTAGTGAAAGCCAAGACAGTTTTGGTCATCTGGTTCTGATATACTTGTTGTTGCTACAGTTGTAGTAGCAAATGTAAGAATAACAACATTTCTACCAACTCTGTGGAACTCTCTCCTTCTTATAGTCAAGTCAGCAGGAACATTTTGTGATCATATCAAGACTTGTCTGTTAACCTTGCTTATCCCCCCTAACTTGCTGGCATATCCATCCATCTGTTAACAACTTTAAACAGGTATAAAGGTAAGTTCTTATATAGCACAGTATGTATCCATACCTTAGGACTGTTCAAAGTGCTTTACACTTTACTCCCTGACAGACCTGTTCAATCGAACACCATCTCGACTTATCCGGGAAGCATTCAGCCACACTTCAATTAATGCGCTAATACTGTTCGTACACAAATGTCTACCACTGTCTGTAGCCAAGTACTCATTCATACAGCTGAATGAACTAGAGCACTACATCTCTTGATTGAAAGTCTGACACTCTAAACACTACACCGTCACACATTAACATTGTGTACTAATTTTAAGTATCGATTGGAGATATTGGTCACAAGCTAAAGATGAAACTGCACAGGATTTGTGTAGAGTTAATGATATAAAACATGGATTTAATAAAACAATATGTGCTATCAGATAATTGTGTGACTGCGAAAACATTTTTGACATATGTGAGTTTGTGTTTATATTTAACATTGTTTTCAAGTCTTACGTTTGATATATTTGATATTTTATGTATACATTCATACCTACATACATATATATATATATATATGTACATATATATATTCTAATTGCAGTATGAAGTATTTGTTAACAAAATGATTAACATACCTCATTATAGCAGTGCATTTAGTCACCATCTATAATAAAATATAATTAAAATGAACATATAAAATCAAAAACTCACCAGTTGCATGCCACAAACTGTCTTGCAGTGAAACAGAAGTTGACAACTAAATGCAACACAGCACCGTCGCACTACGGATGTCCATCAAGATGCACCGCACTATTTAAACACTCCTTTCTCCGCACGCACTGCCAGATTTACAAGCACGTCTTAAATCTCAGCCTATATATGGCCAAGGCCCCACCCACTGCAGCAGGGAGCCTCCTCATTAGTCAGTTTCAGCTGTCACATGACTGGCTGACAAGAGTTGTCAAATGTGTGTGCAGTAGGTGTGTGGCTTGTATTGATTCCTGTCCTTGTTAAGTGCCGACGCAGCGTATGTCATTGACGTATGGTGGACAGTGACATAGCTGGCAGTGTCGGCTACTTTGTCGTTTTCCGTCGGCGTCGGATGTAACGTCCAGCAGTGGCCTCAGTGCAGCGGTCAAGTCGGTGTGAGTGGGTCAAGATATGACATATTGTCAGTACACAGACACGTATAGCTACTGCACACAACATGCGACATAAGGTGGTGAATGTCAGGGGTCAACTGCGCCTTAATCTGGGCACATCGGGGGAGGCATATATTGAATTGAATTTTATTTGTGCATTTTTACATATTTGGGACATGGTTTGGACTATAAGGCACAATTCACCTAACTGGGCCAAAATGCATTAACAGGGGTGAAAGTATTGATTTCTTGCATTGTTAGACAATAATTAACAATTTACTACCAGTTTTAATAATGCAATTTGGAGTTATTGTCTTAAAAAAGTATTTTTTATGTTTTAGATTGAATGATACCTGATTTGGAATATAAATACCTGACTTTAATGTTGTCTGTCTCAAAATTTGAATTCTTCAGGTGGGTCAGTTCATCCACCCTTAACATTGAAACAAATTTATTTAATGGATACTACGTAAGGGTACCTTGAGGTCCAAACTGTCACGACCTGGCGCACGCTTGCACGCAGGCACGCAGGCACACAGTCACACATACACACAGTCACACTTACACACAGTCACACTTACACACAGGCACACACACACGCTCACACACACACACAGACACACACAGACATTTACACACACGCACACACGCACGCATGCATGCACACACACGCACGCAAGCACACACACATATACACACACAGACACATACACGCACGCACGCAAGATACACACATGCACACACACACACACACACACATACATACACATACACACACACACACACACACACAGACACATACACGCACGCACGCAAGATACACACATGCACACACACACAGACACACACATACATACACACACACACACACACACACACATACACACACAGACACACACCGACACGTACACGCACGCACGCACGCAAGATACACACACGCACACACACACACACATACATACACATACACACACATACATACACACACACACACACACACACACACATACACACACAGACACGTACACGCACGCATGCATGCAAGATACACACACGCACACGCACACACACACACACACACACACACACACTCACACACACACACACACACACACACACACACACACACACACACACACACAATGGAATGTAAATATCACACTATACAACTATGATACACTGTCCACCGGAGATGAAGATGGACAGTTTTGGTCATTGATCTTGTTTCAGTTATCTATCGTTTTTCAATTAATGTCTTATTTGGATTATGGATTGTTTTGGTTATCTGCCTTGTCTGTGTCATAGAATCTGTTTGGATTATTGATCGTCCTCCAGTCAAGTAGAGATCAGAGTACCTTCTGAAGGAAGGAATCATTTGTGGGGGCCCTGACCTTTCTACCTATGCTGCGCTAGACGGGATTGATAGAGAACTTGGTAGACTATCTACAACATACAAGTGGGTCAAGGACTGAGACACTACCTTGGTTTGCTACAACCAGGAACATTGCTAGATAGCATCAACACTGATAAATTCTAGTCACATGGCAATTAAATGTCTTACAATTTAATAGATTTATGTCATTGATATAGCAATAGAAATTGAGACATTCATGACAGAATAATACAAAATATGTGCGACTATTAAAACAAATTAATTTGTCTGTGTTGGAATCTATAATTTAGCAATCATGCCAACAATAACATTAATAATAGTGTCTATTTTATACTCTGTTTAGCGTAGAATAGTTGGGCACTAGGTGATAGGTCAGTCTAATTCAGAGTATTGTTTACATTATTGAATATATGAGAATAATTGATTTGGGTGTATAGACTACACACAAAGAAGTATCTGCCAAATATCGTAATAACTAAGTTTCTATTTGACTCGTGAACCAGTGTGAACTGGTTCAACATACACACATGTAAACATACAGTTATGTTATAGTAGAAGGCCACTTAACTTAGTTAGTCACTCTGGTATACATTATATGGAGGAAACAGCCTTTCTAAAGAGGCATCAACTATTTTGAATAGCTAAGTAGATTATTATCATTATTATTAAATAAATTCTGATATGGCGCCCGGCAAATCAAGACAAAGCGACACTTGGTGTGTGATGACTGCCACAGCTGGGTGGATTTTGCCTTGTCCGGCTGTAGGAAGTCATAGGCAGATACTAACGAAGAGGGATTCACCTTTCAGTGTGTGGGGTGTTGGAAGGTGAAATGTCTGCGGAAGGAGGTAGTTAGGTTGACAGATATTGTGAAGGGGATCATCATCATTCATCATCGTCGTTTAGAGGCGGTGTTTGCAGACTCTGCTGGGTTCGCCCTTCTTCCAATTGCCCTCTTCCACTTGACACGGTCCCGTACATCCCGATGGTCGATACCCATCAGATTCAAGTCTGCAGACACGGAGTTCTGCCAGGTCTTCCTTGGTCTGCCAACGAGAGCTGTCCCCTCCACCACTAACTTTGTACAGTTCTTCACCTGCATCCACCCCACCCTTCGCACTTAGCATGTCGCCCAGGTAGCAGAAGTTGTCTACTCTGTTGTATGTCTCTCCATCCACTTCCAAGCCCTATTCCGTCGCCTCTGCTGGTGGTACCTCTCCCCGACACCTCTTGCACACAAACATTGCACTCACTGCCTGCAGGCTACCCTTCACACCTCTGCATCTCCTGTGGACCCACTTCGTACACGATGTACACTGAAGCGAGTTTGTGGCAACACCCTTGCTGCAGACTCCACATGGCCATGCACCAGACTCTGACATCACTCCTCTGTCACCTATGCTGACCATCACCTTTGACTTCCCGGCGTTCACCTTCAGTCCTTTGGCCACCAATCTCGTGCGCCACTCCATCAGCTTCCTTCTTAGTTCTTCCCTGGTCGTTGCCATAAGGACGAGATCATCTGCATATAGCAGCTCCCAGTCCTCCTCTCGCCTCCTTCATCACCACGTCCATCACAATGGCAAACAGCAGTGGGCTCTATACTGAGCCCTGGTGCACCCTCACCTTCACCTCAAAGCTGCTGCTGTCTCCATGCCCTGTCCTCATCATGGTGCTTGTCTCACTGTACAACGTCATCACTGCCTTCACCAGCCACTCCTCCACACCCGATTTTCTCATGGCCGCGTCTCATTACCTTCCTTGGTACCCTGTCAAACGCCTTTTCCAGGTCAACAAAGGCTAGGTAGAGCTTCTTCTTGGCCAGGTGTTTCTCCTGCATTTGTCGCACGATGAAGATGGCATCTGTCGTCCCTTTTCCTGGCATAAAGCCAAACTGCATCTCGTTGATCTCACTTCTAGCACCCTCTCCATGACCTTCATGGCCTGCTTCAGGAGCTTGATGGCCCTGAAAGAACCACACTCTAGGGGATCGCCCTTCCCTTTGAATAGAGGGACTGGGATGCTGTTTTTCCAGTCGGCGGGAATGCGGCCCTCTGCCACGATGTTTTTGCACAGGTTAGTCAACCATTCCACGCCCTTGTCACCTACTGCCTTCATCATTTCTGAAACAACACCAGATGGACCCGCTGCCTTCCCCGTCTTAGTGTGCTTCAACGCCTTTGATATTTCCTCCTCTGTGATGCGGCAGCTCGGCCCCTCCACCATATCACACTCCACCTCGCCATCCTAGGCGTTCTCGACATTCAGCAGCTTCTCCATGTACTTTTTCCACACTCATTTCTTCATTCCTTTACTATCTGTCACGATGTTTCCTCATCCTTCACACAGCTTGTGCTGGTCACGTCCCGCCTTTCTTTCACCATCTGTTTCACGATCCTGAAGAATTGCAGTTTTTCCTCCTTGCTTTCCAGTTCCTCCGCAAACTCCTGCCTTTTGGCATCTTGTGTCAGCCACACCGATCTCCGAGCCGCACGTTTCACGTCGAGGTACACCAATCTGTCCTTCTCCGCCTTCGTCCTTTTCCACCTTCTGAAGCAGCTCCTCTTCTCAACGGCCACCTTTTTCACCTCGTCGTTCCACCACCACATCTCCCAGTGCCTAGGCGCACATTTTGTCCACCCGCAGATCTCCTCTGTGGCCTTGAGCCATATCTTCTTCATCGTTTTCCATCTCCCATCCACGCCCTTCATTTCAGCTGCTTCCTCAGCCAAGTGGGCTACCTTCTCCCGGAACTCATTCCTAACTTTCTCTCCGGAAAGCTTCCACACTCTGAGCCTTGGCACATGTTTCTTCTTAATATGCCTACCGCAGCCCAGGGTCATGTCTCCGACAACGAGACGGTGCTGCGAAACACACTCCTCACCAACAATCACCTTCACATTCCTCACCAGTCTATGGTCCACTTTCCTCACCATCAGAAAGTCGATCTGACCTCTGCGACTAGGTGCCTCTCTTCCTTCTTGAAAAACGTGTTGCACACCACCATCTCCATCGCATCTCCAAACTCTAGGATCCTTTCTCCCTCTGCATTTCTCGCCCCAAAGCCCATCTCTCCATGCACACCCTCGTATCCATCCGCAGCTGACCCCACATGGCCATTAAGGTCCCCGCCCAGGATAACTGCTTCTCCTGTTGGTATCCTGGACACAATTTCAATCACCATATCCCAGAAAGCATCCTTCTCATCTTGTGTCCTGCAGACCTGTGAGGCATGCGTTGAGATGACATTCACCAGCCACTTCCCTACCAGCAATTTCACAACCAGGATCCACTCGCTCACCCTCTTGACATTCACCACCTGGTCTACCAACTTCTCCGCGACCAGCACTCCAACGCCACCGTTCCCATCAGCACATCCCTGTCAGACGAACTTGTACCGCTCACCACTCCTGCCCAACTACTTCACACTGCCCCCTCTCCACCAGGTCTCCTAAACACAAGCAACATCCACTCTCCTCCTCACCATCACGTCCACCACTTCTCCAGACCTCCTTGACATACTCCCAATGTTCCATGTAGCCACTCTCATACAGACATCCTGAGATCTTCTCCTTTCAGACCAGCCTCCCCGCAGTGCATCGGGTCTGCAACCGTCATTCAGTGCTGTGGCTCGGCCTCCTCCTCCACCATTCGACTTGACGTAGGCTGGTGAGGACGCCCACAGAGTACTTAAGGCTGTACCCACGGAGTACTTAAGGCTGTACCCACGGAGTACTTAAGGCTGTACCCTGCCTATGCGGTTTGCTTGCCGTATTGGAAGAAATATTGGAGCAAGTTTTACAGCCGGATGCCCTTCCTGATGCTAACCGCACAGTCGCCTTCTACGACTCGCTGTGGGGTGCGGAGACTAAATTCTGATCCGTGGTCACACAGATTGTGGATGGCTGTTGGCTCACTGGAAGCTCCTCTGCCCTTTGACAGGTTTTATTTTTAGTCCAGCTGGGTGTCCACACACCCTCCTCACCAAGTAAGTCTGGTGGGGGAGCCGGTTTACTCGCTGACGACCCAACCTTGGAACAGGTAGTACTGGATTACATGGTGCCAGTAGCAGGTCAACACTTGACCATGATGGAGATGAGAATCAGCAAGGAGACAGGTGGAATGGAGAGAGAGGACAGGGAGAGAATTGGGAATACTGTGAGACTGAAGGAGCAGAGTAGTGGCAAGAAGACCAAGGAAAGGAGACTGAGAGGAGGGAAGGTGATCGGAGGGGAAGAAATTGGAGGATCGACGGCAGGAAACGTGGCAGGTGTGAAGGTGACAGGGGAGAACGTGATTGTAGAGAAGGAGGTAGGAGGGAAAATGAGACGGGGGAAGAGAGAAGAAAATGTGATGGGAGGAAAGTTGATGAGACGAAAGAAAGTGAGATTAAATGTGACAGAAGAGAAATCGATAAAAGGGATGGTGACAGGAGGAAAGGTGAAAGAGAAAAAGCGACAGGAAAGAATGGAATGGAAGAGAATGTGCTAGGAGAGAAGACAACAGGAGGAAAAGACAACAACCAGACAGATGCAAACAGGAGAAGGAGCTACTCTGAGGCAGTGGTTGAGGGGGCAATGAGAAAAGAGAGGGTGTCCATGGGCGCCTCTATTCTGAGAAAGACAGATAAGACACTAAGCGAGGGGAAGGACATCGTTGTTTGTCTACCAGGGGCTAGGACAGAACATGTGACTGAAAGGGTAGAGAATGTATTGGGGCATGGCAAGGGAGGCAATAATGCAGATAGGGAGGGAACAACTGGGATAGTACAGAAGTATAGACAGTTAGTGAGGAAGCTAAAGAAGACAAGAGTTGAACAGATTATTCTGTCAGGAATGTTGCCACTAATGAGAGGAAGGGGGCAAAGGTATAGAAAGTGCAAGAGGATGGCGATCAATGCACTAGTCGAGCAGATGTGTGAAGAAGAGGGGGTGGGATTTAGAGATTGATGGGGATAATTTGTTGTGAGGGATGATGTGTACATGAGAGATGGCCTCCATCTAAGTGGAAAGGGGGCAGCAGTTTTCTCAGAGGATCTGCTGCGATCTGTTGACAGTGGGACAGGCTGCATTTATTTAAACTAAATGCACAGTGGGGATTCACAGAGAAGCCTGAAAATGGAGGCATAGATAAAGACAGCACAAATAAATCAGCAAAGAACAGCCTGGAAAATTGTTCTGAAGCTGGATATAAATACGTTTGTTTAAATGCAAGGAGCATAGTAAACAAAAGAAGTAAACATTGTGGTAGAACACCGATATATCAGATGCCGAATTGAGACTAACAGGCTATGTAACATTTAGGAGAGATAGAATAAAAAAGGGGAGGTGGAGTTATTTTATATGTTAAAGAATCTATCCAGCCTCATGAAATAAAATTAGAAAGAGAAGCAGATTGTGAAGAAGCTGTTTGGTGTAACATAGTTACAGGAAAGTCGACGTTAACGGTTGGGTTAGTTTATCGAAGTCCAAACAACCATAGAAGAGAATGAAAACGTACAAAACGCTTTAAAGGAAGTAAGCAAATGGGAATGTATTATTATGGGGGATTTTAAACATGGTCATATACAATGGAAATCTCTACAGAATACGGGGAGTGAGGACCACAAGTTTTTAGTTTTAATACAAGAAAGTTTCCTTTTTCTCAACAACAACCAGGAGTGAGAATGTGTTAGACATAGTTTTGTCCTCACATAATGAATTAGTTGACAATGTCAAGATATGTGAGCCACTGTGGAGTAGTGATCACAACCAGATACATTTTACCATCAAAGTAAATTCAGAAAGGAATAGTAAAAAGCAGGATAGGAGAAATTTCCACAAAGGAAGGTATAAGGACATGAGGAAATATTTAGCAAAGATAGACTGGAATAAAATATTGAAGAATAAGACAGCAACAGAATGCTGGAATATCTTAAAGAGTGAAATTGAGTGCATCGTCGATAAATTTGTTCCTTTAAAAAAACAAGGAAACGGTCCAAAAAGAAACACTTATTTAAAGAAGCCATTAGAAAAATTTAGTACAAACAAATGATGTGGAAGTCATATAGATGTACTGGAAATACTGAAGACTACAACATTCATAAAGAAGCACGAAACAAAGCTACAAGTGAAAGTAGAAATTCAAAGAGTAGCTATGAAAAAAAATTAGCTTCTAATATAAAACATGACAGCAAGAGTTTTTATGTGTATGTTCGAAGCAAACAGAAAGTTCAGGATAAGGTCGGTCCTCTAGAAGATAGTGCTGGAAATATAATATCAGAGGGATTGTTAATGGCAGAAAACCTGAATGAGTACTTTAGTTTGTTGTTTGCCTAGGAAGATATTAGTTCACTGCCAGTACCAGAGGTTAAGTTCAAGGGGGCAGAATCAGACTATTTAGGACAGTTAATTGTAACCCCGGAAATGGTAGCTAAGAAAATAAGGGCTATGAAGGATAATAAATCACCTGGAGTGGATGAGATTCCGCCCAAACTACTATTGGAAATTGTAGAAAAAAATTAGCGTACCGCTTACAACAGTTTTCAACTTGTCATTAGAAGAGGGAGTGGTTCCTTTAGAATGGAAAGAAGCAAACATTATACCGTTATTTAAAAAAAGGTTTATGAAACAAGTTAGAAAACTACAGACCAGTGAGTTTAAGTCGGTGATTTGCAAATTATTACAAAGACTAATTAAAGATCACATGGTGGATTTTCTTGTTAAACATAACTTGATAAACCCATCTCAATATGCGTTTCTAAAAGCGAGGTCATGCTTAACAAATATGTTATGTTTTTTGGAAGATATCACTGAGTGAGTGGATGAGGGATCACCAGTAGATATCGTCTACTTAGATTTTCAAAAAGCTTTTGCCAAAGTGTCACAACATCAGGAAAAGTTATAATGAATTGGATAGAAAAATGGTTGATTGACAGAAGACAACGTGTAGTAGTTGATGGGGAGGCTTCAAAGTGGAAATCCGTTTTGATCGGGGTATCACAGGGATCAGTACTGGGACCTATATTATCCTTAATATATATCAACGATTTGGACGATGATATAACAAGCAAGGTGTTGAAATTTGCAGAAGATACAAAAGTGCTTAGAAGGATTAAACATGATGGAGATAGACAGCATTTGCAACATGATCTTGACAGGTTGATTAAATGGTCTGAAAAGTGGTAAATGTTGTTCAATTTTTTGAAATGTAAATGCCTCCACACAGGACATGGGAACAAAGATTTACAATATACAATGGGGGTTCTGTACTAAGTACTATTGTAAAAGAAAAGGACTTAGGGTTAACCATTAGTGCTGATATGAAGGTTTCAGAGCAGTGCGGAATTGCAGCTTCAAAGGGAAATCAAATCCTTGGATTAATTAGGCAAAATATAGTGTATAAGGAAAAAGAACTAATAATACCGCTGTACAAAACAATAGTTAGGCCTCATTTAGAATATTGTATTCAAGCGTGGAGGCCATATCGCAGGAAGGACATAGATATGTTAGAAAGAGTACAGAAGAGAGCAATTACGAAAACTGAGGGATCTTAGTTATGAAATTTCCCTAAATGAATGTGGTTTAATAACATTAGAGACCAGGAGATTGAGAGGAGATCAGATAGAAGTGTTTAAAATAATAAATGGTTATGAAAATGTTGATAGAAATATTGTTTTCTCAATTAAGAAAGATAGAAGGACTAGAGGACATGAAGTTATATTAGTAAAGGAGCATAGTCATTTACTTAAGCAACAAATTCTATTTCAAAGTAATTTTGTCTCTAAATCAGTTTCAACACTGGGAAGGACAATTCATCAACATAACTGGAGGTGGGCTCTTAAAATGTATTATAATTGAAATATTTACCAAACTCCAAGAGACCTCAGTGAAAATTATAAACAGTTTTTTAGCGAAATCACACCAATTAACTTATCCTTTCACAAATTAAAAATCCGACATTGTTATTGCTGGGGATTTCAATATAAACCTTCTTAAAATTAACAAAAAGGAGGTTTTTGATGATTTTTTTAAATTTATTAATATCTTATAGCTTCATCCCCATATTACACTCCCTACAAGATTTTAAAATAATAATGTAACTCTAATAGATAACTTGTTTTGTAAATTAACCGATCCTGCAATAACACCCAAATCAGATATTCTAACGAAACAACTATCGGACTATCAACCATACTTTACCTTACTGAACACAGTTCCCACAAAGAACCACCACCACCTAGATATACTAAAATGAACATACAAAATCAAGAAGCAATTTCCAAATTTATAAATTAAATCACCTCATCAGATATTTATAATAGACTTGATCAATCGCCTTCTGCTAATCCAAACATAAACTATAACATTTTATATAAATTAATCAAATGCACAAAAAACAAGCACATGCCATATAAAATAGTTTAAGTTCAAGATCTTAGTTATGAAATTTGCCTAATAGAATGTGGTTTAATAACACTAGAGACCAGGTGATTGAGAGGAGATCAGATAGAAGTGTTTAAAATAATAAATGGTTATGAAAATATTGATAGAAATATTTTTTGTCGGTTAAGAAAGATAGAAGGACTAGAGGACATGAAGTTACATTAGCAAAGGAGCAGTGTAGATTAGATATAAGAAAGTTCTAATTTTCACAAAGGACTGTAAATGAATGGAACAGATTATCTGTTGATTGTGTGGGTGCTAGTAGCGTGAATATGTTTAAAAAATAAAATCGACACACCTCAGAAGGGCGGGATACACATAGATAAAAGGGTTGGACTCTTGATAAGCCAAAGGGCTTCCTTGTCCACCTGCCACCTAGAGTTAATTATCTGGGTGGCAATCTTCTTAAATTACACAAGACAAAACATGTAGCAATAAAGGCGGGCAAGTCATTTACTTAACCAACAAATTTAATTTCAAAGTAATTTTGTCTCTAAATCAGTTTCAACACTGGGAAGGACAATTTATCAACATAACTGGAGGTGGGCTCTTAAAAGGTATTATAATTGAAATATTTACCGACCTCCAAGAGACCTCAGTGAAAATTATAAACAGTGTTTTAGCGAAATCACACCAATTATCTCATCCTATCACAAATAAAAAATCCGACATCGTTATTGCTGGAGATTTCAACATAAACCTTCTTAAAATTAACAAAAAAGAGGTTTTTGATGATTTTTTAAATTTATTAATATCTTATAGCTTCATCCCCATAATACACTCCCTACAAGATTTTCAAATAATAATGGAACTCTAATAGTTGAGCAGATGTGTGAAGAAGAGGGGGTGGGATTCACAGATTTATGGGGATACTTTGTTGGAAGGGAAGATATGTACATGAGAGATGGCCTCCATCTTAGTGGAAAGGGGGCAGCAGTTTTCTCAGAGAACCTGCTGCGATCTGCTGACAGTGAGACAGGTTGCATCTATTTAAACTAGATTCGCAGGGGGGACTCACAGAAAAGCCTGAAAATGAAGGCATAGATAAAGACAGCACAAATAAATCAGCAAATAACAGGCTGGAAAACTCTTCTGAAGCTGGATATAAATGTGTTTGTTTAAATGCAAGGAGTATAGTAAACAAAAGAAATGAACTAAACATTATGGTAGAAGATATTGACTCTCATATAATAGGTATAACCGAATCCTGGACCACCACCGATATATCAGATGCTGAATTGGGACTGACAGTATATGTAATGTTTAGGAAAGATAGAATAGGAAGAAAGGGTGGTGGGGTTATTTTATATATTACAGAATCTATACAGGCTTATGAAATAAAATTAGAAAGAGAAGCAGATTGCGAAGAAGCTGTTTGGTGTAACATAGTTACAGGAAACTCAACGTTAATAGTTGGGTTAGTTTATCGAAGTCCAAACATAAGCATAGAAGAGAATTAAAAAATACAAAACACTATAAGGGAAGTGAGCAAACGGGACTATTATTATGGGTGATTTTAACCATGGGCATATACAATGGAAATCTCTACAGAGTATGGGGAGTGAGGACCACAAGTTTTTAATGTTAGTTCAAGATACTTTCCTTTCTCAACATGTGCTAGAACCAACCAGGGGTGAGAATGTGTTAGACATAGTTTTGTCCTCACAGAATGAATTAGTTGACAATGTCAAGATATGTGAGCCACTGGGGAATAGTGATCACAATCAGATACATTTTACCATCAAAGTAAAATCAGAAAGGAATAGTAAAAAACAGTATAGGAGAAATTTCCACAAAGGAAGGTATAAGGACATGAGGAAATATTTAGCAAAGATTGACTGGAATAACACACTGCTAAATAAGACAGCAACAGAATGCTGGAATATATTAAAGAGTGAAATTAAGTGCATAGTCGACAAATTTGTACCCTTCAAAAAACAAGGGAAATGGTCCAAAAAGAAACACTTATCGAAAGAAGGCATTACAAAAATTAAGTATAAACAAATGATGTGGAAGTCATATAGATGTACTGGAAATGATGAAGACTATAACAGTTATAAAGAAGCACTTAACCAAGCTACAGCTGAAATTAGAAATTCAAAGAGAAGCTATGAACAACAATTAGCTAGTAATATAAAACATGACAGCAAGAGTTTTTATGCGTATGTTCGAAGCAAACAAAAAGTTCAAGGTAAGGTCGGTCCTCTAGAAGATAGTGCTGTAAATATAATATCAGAGGGATTCTTAATGGCAGAAGACCTGAATGAGTACTTTAGTTCAGTGTTTACCAGAGAAGATATTAGTTCACTGCCAGTACCAGAGGCTAAGTTCAAGGGGGCAGATTCAGACTATTTAGGACAATTAATTGTAACCCCGGAAATGGAAGCTAAGAAAATAAGGGCTATGAAGGATAATAAATCACCTGGAGTGGATGGGATTCCGCCCAAACTACTATTGGAAATTGTAGAACAAATTAGCGTACCGCTTACAACAGTTTTCATGGAAAGAGGCAAACATTATACCGTTATTTAAAAAAGATTCGAGAAACAAGTCAGAGAACTATAGACCAGTGAGTTTAACATCAGTGATTTGCAAATTATTAGAAAGATTAATTAAAGATCACATGGTGGATTTTCTTGTTAAACAAAACTTGATAAACCCATTTTTAAAGCGAGGTCATGCTTAACAAATATGTTATGTTTTTTGGAAGACATCACTAAGTGGGTAGATGAGGGATCACCAGTAGATATCGTCTACTTAGATTTTCAAAAAGCTTTCGACAAAGTACCACATCAAAGATTACTGCTGAAACTAAAGGCCCATGGCATAGGAAATGGTATAATAAACTGGATAGAACAATGGCTGATTGACAGAAGACAACGTGTAGTAGTTGATGGGGTGGCTTCAAACTGGAAATCAGTATTGAGTGGGGTACCACAGGGATCAGTATTAGGACCTATATTATTCTTAATATATATCAACGACTTGGATGATGAAATAACAAGCAAGGTGTTGAAATTTGCAGATGATACAAAGGTGTTTAGAAGGATTAAAAGTGATGGAGATAGACAGCATTTACAAGATGATCTTGACAGGTTGATCAAATGGTCTGAAAGGTGGCAAATGCTGTTCAATTTTGGGAAATGCAAATGCCTCCACACAGGACATGGGAACGAAGAGGTAGAGTATACAATGGGGGTACTGTACTAAGTACTACTGTAAAAGAAAAAGACTTAGGGTTAACCATTAGTGCTGATATGAAGGTTTCAGAGCAGTGCGGAATTGCAGCTTCAAAGGGAAATCAAATCCTTGGATTAATTAGGCGAAACATAACATATAAGGAAAAAGAGCTAATAATACTGTACAAAACAATAGTTAGGCCTCATTTAGAATATTGTGTTCAAGCGTGGAGGCCATATCGCAGGAAGGACATAGATATGCTAGAAAGAGTGCAGAGGAGAGCAACTAAAATGATACCAAAACTGAGGGATCTTAGTTACGAAATACGCCTAAAAAATGCGGTTTAACAACACTAGAGACCAGGAGATTGAGAGGAGATCAGATAGAAGTGTTTAAAATATTGAATGGTTATGAAAATATTGATAGAAATATTTTTTTTCGATTAAGAAAGATAGAAAGACTAGAGGACATGAAGTTACATTAGCAAAGGACTGTAAATGAATGGAACAAATTATCTGCTGATTGTGTGGGTGCTAGTAACGTGAATATGTTTAAAAATAAAATCGACACATACCTCAGACAGGCGGGATACACATAGATAAAAGGGTCGGACTCTCGATAAGCCAAAGGGCTTCCTTGTCCACCTGCCACCTAGATTTAATTCTCTGGGTGGCAATCTTGTTAAATAGATAACTTGTTTTGTAAATTAACCGATCCTGCAATAACACCAAAATCAGGTATTCTAACGAAACAACTATCGGACCATCAACCATACTTTACCTTTCTGAACACAGTTCCCACAAAGAACCACCACCTAAATATACTAAAATGAACATACAAAATCAAAAAGCAATTTCCAAATTTATAAATGAAATCACCTCATCAGATGTTTATAATAAACTTGATCAATCGCCTTCTGCTAATCCAAACATAAACTATAACATTTTACATAAATTAATCAAATGCGCAAAAAACAAGCACATGCCATATAAAATAGTTATGTTTAAGATCTTAGTTATGAAATTTGCCTAAAAGAATGTGGTTTAACAACACTAGAGACCAGGAGATTGAGATGAGATCAGATAGAAGTGTTTAAAATATTGACTGGTTATGA
Source organism: Paraescarpia echinospica (assembly GCA_020002185.1). NCBI lineage: Eukaryota > Metazoa > Annelida > Polychaeta > Sabellida > Siboglinidae > Paraescarpia > Paraescarpia echinospica. Next base: position 72,538,642 of record CM034534.1, read on the forward strand.
AAATATTGATAGAAATATTTTTTCTCAGTTAAGAAAGATAGAAGGACTAGAGGACATGAAGTTACATTAGTAAAGGAGCTGTGTAGATTAGATATAAGAAAGTTCTCATTTTCACAAAGGACTGTAAATGAATGGAACAGATTATCTGCTGATTGTGTGGGTGCTAGTAGCGTGAATATGTTTAAAAATAAAATCGACACATACCTCAGAAGGGCGGGATACTTGTAGATAAAAAGGGTTGGACTCTCGATAAGCCAAAAGGCTTCCTTGTCCACCTGCCATCTAGAGTTAATTCTCTGGGTGGCAATCTTGTTAAATCTTGTTAAATCTCCTGATTGTGTTGGTGCTAGTAGCGTGAATATGTTTAAAAAGTAAAATCGACACACACCTTAAAAAGGCGGGATACATGTAGATAAAAAGTATTGGACTCTCGATAAGCCAAAAGGCTTCCTTGTCCACCTGCCATCCAGAGTAATTTTCTGGATGGCAATCTTGTTAAATCTTGTTAAATCTTGTTAAACCGACTTCGAATATTGTAGCTATTTATAATAATTGAAACATAAACTTGGACACAAATGAACGGCATTTGCAATAAGCGAAAGTTGAAAAAAGTGTCGTCTCTTCCCATGTATACAACATAAGTTGTATATTTTCTACCAAGGATATCCAGACGGAAACAATTTAAAAACTGCAATTTGAGCGGTAGAAGAAGTACATATATGTCATGTTATGAAATATGTTTGCCCCAGACTTTCGTCACAACATATAGAAGTACGAACACAACAAATTCTGTGCGCAAACCAAATATATATGTAACCGTATACGTACAGTCAGCGTCATCAGCCATCATCACATGCTCTGAACACAAAAAGGAATGCGTTTAATAAAATACAAATGGCTGCCTAAGTCTCGTTTTCGGCGTACGCATGCTCATTGCGGCACCTTTATAATGTATACCATCGCATCGCGCATCGCATCGCGCATCGCATCGCGTATCGCATCGCGCATCGCATCGCGTATCGCATCGCGCATCGCATCGCGCATCGCATCGCACATCGCATCGCGCATCGCATCGCGCATCGCATCGCGTATCGCATCGCGCATCGCGTATCGCATCGCGCATCGCATCGCGCATCGCATCGCGCATCGCGTATCGCATCGCGCATCGCGCATCGCATCGCATCGCCCATCGCATCGCGCATCGTCCATCGCATCGCGCATCGCATCGCGCATCGTCCATCGCATCGCGCATCGCATCGCGCATCGTCCATCGCATCGCGCATCGCATCGCGCATCGCATCGCGCATCGTCCATCGCATCGCCCATCGCATCGCGCATCGCTCATCGCATCGCCCATCGCATCGCGCATCGCGTCATCGCCCTATGGCGCTGCAGGTTGCCACACAAAAACGCGATGGCCCTTCTCAGCCATCATATATTTATTTGGACACCTGCTCCAATACTACACAGAGTATCTACTTTAACACCAACTCCGTCACCATTGTCCTGACAAGTGGACATGCTGGAGATTGTATTAACCCCTCGGTGCCTTGCCTGGTCAACCTCCCATTGTGGTGTGGCATCTACCCTACCGCTCGACTCATTAGTGATACCTACTCCATTACAATTGTCCTGACTGGTGGACATACATGGAGTTGGTCTGATATTATTGTGCGTTGGTTGGCCAATACTCCAAAAGGTGGTGGTGGACCCATGGCCAACTGGGTTCACCGTATTCAGTGTGAACATTGTTTTATCCGTCCCATCACTTTTTCTGTTGGAAGGGGCGGGGAGATCACGACGAGGACTGGCACTTCGGCTGTAATTGTTCTCCGCAGGCTAATAATATCTTCCCCGGTTATCATCATGAGGGCGATTATGAGTCATATAGCGTCCACGAATATCATCCCTATTATCCTCTCGTGAGGGGATATTGGTCTTATATTGCCCACAAATATCATCATCCCTCCTACCATGCCAACCGTTATGTTTAGGAGTCCTATATCTCCCACGCCTTGCATCATATCCCGCGTTATACCTCCCCGTTATACCTAGGTCCCAGTTGTAAGCCTCGGCAATGAATTCGAATTGGTGAATCCAGTTATCTCATTCACCTGGTTTACCATCAAACTTGTCGATAGTGAGTTTTCTGTCACTTGGCCGACGATATATCGAAACCACTCATATTGTCCTGGAGTCGTCCACTGTGGTTGGGGCGTTCCATTGGATGGTCATCCCCAAAGTAAAATCAGAATGGAATAGTAAAAAGCAGTATAGGAGACATTTCCACAAAGGAAGGTATTAGGACATGAGGAAATATATAGCAAAGATAGACTGGAATAAAACACTGAAAAATAAGACAGCAACAGAATGCTGGAATATATTAAAGAGTGAAATTAAGTGCATATTCGATAAATTTGTACCCTTCAAAAAACAAGGGAAACGGTCCAAAAAGAAACACTTATCGAAAGAAGCCATTAGAAAAATTAAGTATAAACAAATGATGTGGAAGTCATATATAGTCATTTGCAAAAGTTAAGACCAGGCACGATTTTTAAGCATGTTATGGTATGGCATCAGATTGCATCAGATAATGTCTGGATTGCATCATCCTATTTGGGCCTTGAAGCAATACGCCTAGTCAGTACTTCCATGTCATTTGTTTGCTGCTGTCAGTATCGATTTGATCTTTTTTAGTTTCGTCTTCATCCTTGAAATGGGCAAAAAATAGTCTTTGACAGAGGTTCTAAGGGCACAAATAGTGACTCTACATGGAGAAGGATATACGGAAAGAGACATTAATGCTAAATTACGTTATTTCAAGACAGCCGTGCACAACGCCATCGTCAAATTCAATACTGCTGGCACTTTTCGTGACAGTAAAAGGAGTGGTCGTCCACGGAACACTTCGCTCAGGGATGACCACGCAATGAGACGCATCGTGATGTGCTCGCCAATGTGATCATGCAAGAAAATTCGGGCTGCTTTACGCTTAAAAGGTACGGAAATAAGTCTCAGTACTGTTTCGAGAAGTCTCAGCAAGGAATTTGGGCTCAAGTCCCGCAAGCTGGCCCGGAAGCCACGCCTGACACCTGTGATGAAAAAAAGAGACTGGTCTTTGCCAGACGACTTCGCCACTGGACTCTCGCGCAGTGGAAGAAAATGTTGTTCTCAGATGAATCGACCATCCAACAGTTTATACCTCGCAAGAGGCACGTTAGGCGGCCAGTAGGTAAGCGATTTGATGAGAAATATTCAGCAGCCACAACGAAACACCCGCCAAGTCAGATGATTTGGGGTGCCATGTCATGTTTTGGCCCTTCTGGTCTGTATTTTATTCCACCTAACACCACTATGAATGGACCTAGGTACGTGGAGTTGTTGAAGGAGAAACTGAAACTGCATATGGACATCCACAAATGTACGATTTCCATGCAAGATGGCGCTCCTTGTCACCGATCCAAGGTAGCCACTGATTTCCTCAAGAAGAACAAAATCTCCGTGCTGGAATGGCCTGGGAACATATCTAAATCCCATTGAGAACCTGTGGACTGTAATGAAGGATAAGGTGGCAGACAAACAACCATCAAGCGCTCAAGACATGAAACAAGCTATCAAGGACGTTTGGGTCACCGAAACCATCCAGGAGTACTGCGAATCTATGGTTTCTAGCATGCCATATCGCATCCAGGCGGTCATTGACAGCAAAGAAGGCCACACTAAATACTGAAAAGTAGAGACACTGACACTTCCGGACGACACAAAGTTTCATATTATGTTGTACTACGTTTATTTGGCGAAATAAACTGATATAATGTTATGTGAAGGCCAAAAAATCATAGTTTTGTCAAATTTCTTCAAAAAATCGTGCCTGGTCTTAAACTTTTGCAAATGACTGTAGATGTACTGGAAATGATGAAGACTACAACAGTTATAAAGAAGCACTTAACCAAGCTACAGCTGAAATAAAAAATTCAAAGAGAAGCTATGAACAACAATTAGCTAGTAATATAAAACATGACAGCAAGAGTTTTTATGCGTATGTTCGAAGCAAACAGAAAGTTCAAGATAAGGTCGGTCCTCTAGAAGATAGTGCTGGAAATATAATATCAGAGGGATTTTTAATGGCAGAAGACCTAAATGAGTACTTTAGTTCAGTGTTTACCAGAGAAGATGTTAGTTCACTGCTAGAACCAGAGGTTAAGTTCAAGTGGGCAGAATCAGACTATTTAAGACAATTAATTGTAACCCCGGAAATGGTAGCTAAGAAAATAAGGACTATGAAGGATAATAAATCACCTGGAGTGGATGGGATTCCGCCCAAACTACTATTGGAAATTGTAGAACATATTAGCGTAGCTTGCAACAGTTTTCAATTTGTCATTAGAAGAGGGAGTGGTTCCTTTAGAATGGAAAGAGGCAAACATTATACCGTTATTTAAAAAAGGTTCGAGAAACAAGTCAGAGAACTATAGACCAGTGAGTTTAACATCAGTGATTTGCAATTTATTAGAAAGACTAATTAAAGATCACATGGTGGATTTTCTTGTTAAACAAAACTTGATAAACCCATCTCAACATGATTTTTTTTAAAGCGAGGTCATGCTTAGCAAATATGTTATGTTTTTTGGAAGACATCACTAAGTGGGTAGATGAGGGATCACCAGTAGATATCGTCTACTTAGATTTTCAAAAAGCTTTCGACAAAGTACCACATCAAAGATTACTGCTGAAACTAAAGGCCCATGACATAGGAAATGGTATAATAAACTGGATAGAACAATGGCTGATTGATAGAAGACAACGTGTATTAGTTGATAGGGAGGCTTCAAACTGGAAATCGGTATTGAGTGGGGTACCACAGGGGTCAGTATTAGGACCTATATTATTCTTAATATAGGTGTTGACATTTGCGGATGATACAAAAGTGTTTAGAAGGATTAAAAGTGATGGAGATAGACAGCATTTACAAGATGATCTTGACCGGTTGATCAAATGGTCTGAAAAGTGGCAAATGCTGTTCAATTTTGGGAAATGTAAATGCCTCCACACAAGACATGGAAACGAAGAGGTAGAATATACAATCGGGGGTACTGTACTAAGTACTACTGTAAAAGAAAAGAACTTAGGGTTAACCATTAATGCTGATATGAAGGTTTCAGAGCAGTGCGGAATTGCAGCTTTAAATGAAAATCAAATCCTTGGATTAATTAGGCGAAACATAACGTATAAGAAAAAAGAGCGAATAATACCGCTGTACAAAACAATAATTAGGCCTCATTTAGAATATTTTATTGAAGCATGGAGGCCATACGCAGGAAGGACATAGATATGCTAGAAAGAGTGCAGAGGAGAGCAACTAAAATGATACCAAAACTGAGGGATCTTAGTTACGAAATACGTCTATAAAAATGCGTTTTAACAACACCAGAGACCAGGAGATTGAGAGGAGATCAGATAGAAGTGTTTAAAATAATGAATGGTTATGAAAATATTGATAAAAAAAAAGAATTTCAGTTAAGAAAGATAGAAGGACTAGAGGACATGAAGTTACATTAGCAAAGGAGCAGTGTAGATTAGATATAAGAAAGTTTTCATTTTCACAAAGGACTGTAAATGAATGGAACATATTATCTGCTGATTGTGTGGGCGCTAGTAGCGTGAATATGTTTAAAAATAAAATCGACACATACCTCAGACGGGCGGGATACACATAGCTAAAAGGGTCGGACTCTCGATAAGCTAAAGGGCTTCCTTGTCCACCTGCCACCTAGAGTTAATTCTCTGGGTGGCAATCTTGTTAAATCTTGTTAAAGGTTCAGTGGAGTACCGATCATGGCTAGATCGTTCGTATGGATACCGTTGCGGACCATTGTAATTACTATGGGGAATCTGTCTCTTGTATGGACATGTACCGCTTCCGTTGACACGGACCTGTGCTCACTGCGATGCTTAGTTTCGCCTATATTCCCCCATGCACATGGTGTTGCATCAGTTTGTGCGTACTTCGGTCGTGCTCCTTAAGCGAACGTGGCACATATTTCCACAACCGGGCCTCTTTCCGAGCCGAATACCTTTGCCTGTAAGGCACGCACGGTTGCTTCAAATGTGTCCTGTTTGTTTAGTTTCTCAATTATTTGAAACATTGCTTTCTGGATCGATTCAATGACATATTCATTCTTGCTAAACCTATCCTCTTTGATAACTTAATAAATTGTCGTATTCATTGTTGTCCTGGGCGTTGTCCTGTATGACAAGTTTGCCGTTTTTCCGAATAAGATTCGGGGAAAAAATAGACCGAATAAACGAAAAATTCACATAGTACAGTCGAATTGACTTTTGAAATTATAGTGACTTAGTTCCCTCGGTAAATTTACGGCGTATTTGTTGTTGTCATGGGCGTTGCCCCGTATGACAAAGTCGTTGTCTTTCCGAATAAATTCAGAAAAAAGTGGAACGAATGAACGGGACTGCGAAAAAATTCACATAGTAGAGTCAATTTGACGTTTGGAATTTGCGACTTATTTTGGAATTTGCGACTTATTTGCCAAAATGTATTTGAACAACTGTTAACGTTGGCCTACAAATGCTCATGGACGTACATATTCTTCTGGTACTAATGTGGTAAAGAGCGAACGGGTAATGAGTGGTAACGTTGCTCCCTCTTTACGTTCGGTAGCTGTGTTTCTATATGTGGCCGCCGTTGATCCTGAGCCAGTGCATCGGATGTCGGATGTCTTGCTCGGATGGATCGGAGTGGCGCGCTTCGTATGGGTGCGGTTGGGGTTTATATGCAGGGCTGGGTTATTGGGGTGCAGTGGTGTGTGCAAGGGGAGTGGGTGGGTGTGATGAGCAGTGCTGCCATCTGGTGACTACCACAGTACCTATACTATCACGTAATGAACATTAGACCATCGTAACCTCGAGTGCGACTAAGCAGCCGTTTGATTTTGTGACACTTTATAACATAAATGCGAGAACAAGCGGATGCATACTACATTGGCCTATAATGATTTATTAACTTTATGAAAAAGATTACAATGTTGACACAGTTCCATGGTTATACCATAAAATGGAAAGGTTGGGACAGTTTGCAGGCTAATATTTGAAAGATATTTTTAACGCGTCAGCGTCGCGCGCCTTTAGGTACGTGTGTCTAAAGTTTTATTTGTTTGTTTGCTGGTTAATGCGTGCGTGCGTGTGTGCATGAGTATGTGCGTGGGGGAGGGGCGCATACGTATGTGTGTATGTCTGTGTGTGTGCGTGTGTGTGTGTGTGTGTGTGTGTGTGTTTGCGTGCGTGCGTTCGTATTAATTTGTGAGGTTGTGAATGGCCACGACTGAGCCAACGGATTAATGTCAAAATGTGTTTTTATTGCATTTACAATATATACAAGATACCAATGCGCATACAATGTATATGTTTAGGTAATATGAAACAGGTAGAAATGTTTAGGTTGGATAACTAACAATTATATGATATATCGTGTTAATTGTGGAAGCTGTCGATAACTATCTACAAATGAACTGACCCACAACGTCGATATTTGTAAACTAACTGAGACACCCCGGCGTTGCATGGGGAAAAAAGAAAAATATTCAACATTTTTCGGTTAAAGCCGCTTCTACACTTAGAGCGTATAGTACGGTGCCCGTGGATAGCTACAATGATACTATGTAATGTAAAGGTACAATGCTACTAATAATACCAAGCTGCAAGTAAGCTCGAGCTCACCCGCTGACAGCCGCTCACGTGATCAGCCACTGGCAGCGGTGAAACCCAAGTTCCCAACGCACCGGGTGAAAGTTATTAAACTGTACATCTACGGACCATCGTAAAGGACTCGCAAGCACGCCTGTAACATTTCAGCCCTATACATGCGAGACTTTCATAAATATGCTTGGACACACCTCATGCATACATGCGCGTGCACACACAGACACACGCACACGCACGCACATGCACTCACACGCACGCACATGCACGCACGCACATACACACCCACCTACCCACCCGCACGCATGCACCTACGTACGCACGCGCGCACACACACACACGCACACATACGCACACACACACGCACACCTGTGTGTGGTTCCCAATAACACACGTGAATACATCATTTCCGACTCTCTTCTAACCTACCTGCCTCTATCATTCTCACATTCCCTTCCTATCTACCCACTTGGCTACGTCCTTCCACCCCTCCGTCACCCATCCCACCCCTGTCTTACTCCCTCCCACCCGGCCTTATCCCTCCTTGAACTGATCGCATTTGGATAGGTGGCGCCCCTGTCGGCGGTCTGAGTGCCTTCCTCAACGCCCGCCAAAACTTCTCCTCCGCTCTCTCGTTCCATTCCAGGTACGTGTGTGTTGTTAGCAGACTCCGCAAGGTGGCAGTCTGGTTCTCCGGCGAGATCGTCTCGAGTAGCACGAGAACGAGGCTGTTGCGCCAGTTGCTGAGACGACGATGATTAGCCATCTCCAACTCCATACGACACCACTGACTGTGAGCGAAGTTGTTGGAGATAACGACGATCACCTTGCGACTCGCTTCGATGCTCTCGACGATGTTCTCGCTGATCTCTCGACCGATGGGCCAGTCTCGTTGGTGTAGGCACAACCGATAACGACCTTCTGCCTCAAGTCGCGGCAGTAGATGTCTAACGACCCAGTATGAGTCGTTACTGTTATGGGCGACGAACGCATCGTAGGCGTAACTGCCTTCAGCTAAATCGAAGTAACGGCGACGTCGCGACCGTATCAGGAAGACGTAGTAACGAATATACCAGCGGCTTCTGTACACAAGCGCAAACACAATTGCCGATAGGAAAATGGCCGCCGCCGTCGACAAGGCAACAGCGAGGTCGGTGTAGGAGACGCAATCTGCGGGCGACAGTCCGGCACGTAAAATGGGCAAGCCGTGCTGTGACTCCGGTGACGAGCACGTGTATGATGACGCATTTCCGATGTTGATTACGAAGATGTTGTTATTTAGGACGTAATCTAGGAACCACATCAAGTCGCAATTGCACGCATACGGGTTCTGCGATAGGTCGATCTGGCGCAGTGATTTCAGATGGGAGAAAGAAGCGACGTTCACAGAAACGATCTTATTTCGTGCCAACAAAAGTAGCTGCAGATGGCTCAGCGGTGCAAATACGTCCGGGTTCCATGACTTGATGGCGTTGCCACTGAGCCCTAGAGTCGTGAGCTGTGTCGTATTCGTGAACATCTCGACAGGCAGCGTCCTAATTCCACACATTGTGATTTTAAGAGTTATCAAGCTGGGCATGTTCTGAAAGATAGACCGAAGAGTCGATGGAAAACGGCCGAAGTAGGAGTTTTCTGAGATGTCCAGCTGGTTTAGACGTTGTAACCGCTGAAAGTACATGGAACACATTAGTAGACCAATATTTAAAGGTACGATTCCAAAATGAACGGAAAAGACATGCGGAATGGAAAATACATTTGCAGTTAAGTAACTTACGGGAATTTCTTTTCCGATTCCTGTGCGGGTATCATTCGAATCGCTGCATGGTGCGACAAATTTTCCGCATCCGCATGCGCGTAAAAATACGCTTCTGTCTATATTCATACTGAACTACTTTTATTAATTTCTACTGGACACTATATTATTTTTTTTTTCCACATACCGCATTCCTTTTCAATACATATGAAATCCTAGCTTAAGCCATGTAAAACACAGAACAGTAATTGGAATACCAGCCAAACATCATTATACGGGCGAATATTAATATGACCAAGGAAACCAATTTCCATGAGATGAATGGGTTGGTTGAGAAGTTATCGGTGGCCCGCTGCGGTTCAGGCAAGGGTTGACAGTCGTCTAGAGCCACCGATTCGTCCCAAAATCTGCTTAGTAAGTAAGGAACGCTAAATAACTACCGTTGCGTTTTCTGATATGCATCGCCAATTCGTAGATCAAAGGCTAATGGTCCAAGGTAGCGAATGAACATAGACACACGCGTGTGGACCCCGGCGCCTTGCGTATTGATATATAGATATGGCTGGCAGCACAACATTCAGAAAGGACAATGTAACTCTGAGCACCCTCAGCGGTACCCTCGCCGCAACACTGTTTTATACATAATTTGCACTGTAATATTACTAACAATAAAAACTTTTTTTACGTCTAAATCCTCGGAAACCATGCTCAGAGGCGCATCAGAACAAGGCTTATCTAATTGCAAAATCGACAAGAAGTATTCAAGCTGTCAACAGATGGATGGATACGCCAGGGAACTAAAGTAGATATGCAAGTCTATAAATGTAAGTTCTTTAAATTGTAGCAGTGATCTAATAGTGAACATTAAAAGGGAGCAAACGCCAAAGAGTCGGTATAACAACAGAGAAAGCCAACTTCCAATGGTGATATTAACTCTAGGAACAAACATTAAATCAGAACTAGATGACCAAATCTGAATAAGCTCTATTTCTTTGTTCAAAATACTAGTACCATTTACGTTAATAACCAATTATATATATATATATATATATATATATATATGGTCGATTCCCACGAAATCTGGACACAATTATGTTATTTCATTAAATGTCCCGCCATTGAAACATAATTCAAAGGATACGCACAACTAATACGACATATGGTGTCTAATAAATGTCGGCAACAATATATATAAAAAATGGTTACGCTAGCGTGATTGACTAATTTTTGGGATTGATTTTCATCTAAATATTATTTAACCGATACCACGCAAAACGCAACTTTCTGTGTGCATTAAACCGATAAACGTTACTTAGTGGCCTCAACGTCTAGAGACGCATGAGGAAGTCAAAACACGTCATCCAGATTGTTGATTTAACAAGATTGCCATCCAGATAATTAACTCTAGATGGCAGGTGGACAAGGAAGTCCTTTGGCTTATCGAGAGTCCAACCCTTTTATCTCATATATCCAGCCTTTCTGAGGTATGTGTCGATTTTATTTTTAAACATATTCACACTAATAGCACCCACACAATCATCAGATAATCTGTTCCATTCATTCACAGTCCTTTGTGAAAATGAGATGCTGTCAAACGCTTTGGTGAAGTCTATGAAACTGATTGCAAGGGGTAACTGGTACTCTTGGTATGTCTCAATAATGCGTCTGGGTGTGATTATCTGCTCAGCACATCCTCCAAGAACTTGCCTTTGAGCTGCCAGTGATTTTCTTGGCAATGAAGTAGACCTGTCTCATGTCATTTCAGGCAGCTGAGTTCTCCGACACACAGAGAAAGACACATACTTTATTTCAATATTAAATATGATATGCAAGCATTAAAATAGATTATATATGTGTGCATGAATTAGTTATGTGTAACCCCAGTCAAATTTAGCTGAGTTACATTTTCTCGGAAAAAACCATGAAAATGATCAGAAAATGCGATGCATTTAGGCTAGTTTGCATATGATCGAAAAGAAAAGTTCCCAACAAAAAACCTGGATGAGATACACCGACTAAACTTGATAATCGACACCGACGAATACGATTCCACGAGAAACGCAGTTTCTTTTGACATGAAATAACACACTATTGTCACCTAGCAGTAAAACCCTGAGCCTTAGGTCGACACACGTATGCAAGGCCATTATAACTGTGACATCACTGGGATATAAATAAAAGTTTAATATGTTTAGAGACATTATTCGTGAAACAGTTTTGAAAAATTATTATCAGGATGTGTTGTAGATATTGCATGATAATTAATTTTACCATGTTGCGTATAATTTATTGTGGACTTTGATGTTAAATTAGTACGCTTGATTGGTGCATAACTCACCGCATGTCCATGTTTTGTTGCGTAGAATAAGCCAATCTTACGTTTCGTGTGGTAACGTTGGATATGTGTTTTGCGTGGTATCACCGGTCTGTCATAATATTCATCCTGAAGGCATATGTTATCATAGTTTAAGCACTAGAGTGTAATTGTATAATGAGGATAATAGAATACTATACTTTTGAAACGTGATTTTGAGTAAACAACATATCAAGTTGTTACTTAATTGTGTCTTGACATTTACCACAATATTGAATTTAATTATTATGTTTTTGTTGTTGGGTATATACTAAACACTAACATGTGTTTTTCATAAAACATAATGTATTGACCTTCTCATTACTGCATGTCACCATAGATTGTATATTTATAGCAGCATCTGCGTTCTATGCATTCTCTTTCATGCACTATCTTTGCGTTTTGCGGGATATCAATTATTTCACAAACAACATGTTCTTATTTTATATTGTTAATTACGTCAGTTTTCACCAACGGCGAGAACTGACGTGTAATAGCATGGAAACACACCAAGAACATGAAGCTCATCGAGATGAGCTCAGCAATGGATTTGTTCTAACACGAATTCACTGACGACGTCGCGTATCTTGGTAAACAATCAAGGCAATGGCAGGAAGCAGGCGATGGAAAAGGTCGTGTGAGGTGTGTGCCGCGCTATAAAGAGTTAGAGGAAACTGCGGTGTGTCGTGCTATAAAGAGTTAGAAGAAACTGCGGCATGCCGTGCTATAAAGAGTTAGCGAAAACTACGGTGAAGAAAGGAGTCGCATTGTGGAATACACTAAATTCTACAGTCGCTTCGTTACAAAGGAAACCAAGATGGTTTCGTGCATTCTCCATCTCAGTCAAACTTTGACTTAAAGCCAGCTGTGGCATCACCAGTTCATGAAACACCACCACACTTCAACAGTGTCATGAGCACTCACGCTTTGGTCCCAAGTTGAGACGAAATATACATGCGAAACAGATCTTGCTTGTCTGGATGTTACTACGCCAAATACGTTCCAGCATATGTGTCCGGGCAGGAAAGCAACACGTACAATAATGTTTAAGGTTCTTACTGTTACTGCTGACGCAGTTTCACTGATGACACAGCCACAACTGACAACACAGCCATCACTAATGACATAACCACCACTGATGTCACATCAAGCGATATTACTGATGATCCGGCTACTGTTCACCCCCATATGTGAAAGATCATCAAATACGCAGAAAAAGCTATGTATATATATATATAAACTTCATTTCTGTAATGCATGATAACAAATGGTAAGTAGAGCAAGTAGAGGACACCATCTTTGATAAAGACACCAGCACGAGG
>CM034534.1:72552785-72619632 GCA_020002185.1 Paraescarpia echinospica
GGATTCACAGAGAAGCCTGAAAATGGAGGCATAGATAAAGACAGCACAAATAAATCAGCAAAGAACAGCCTGGAAAATTGTTCTGAAGCTGGATATAAATACGTTTGTTTAAATGCAAGGAGCATAGTAAACAAAAGAAGTAAACATTGTGGTAGAACACCGATATATCAGATGCCGAATTGAGACTAACAGGCTATGTAACATTTAGGAGAGATAGAATAAAAAAGGGGAGGTGGAGTTATTTTATATGTTAAAGAATCTATCCAGCCTCATGAAATAAAATTAGAAAGAGAAGCAGATTGTGAAGAAGCTGTTTGGTGTAACATAGTTACAGGAAAGTCGACGTTAACGGTTGGGTTAGTTTATCGAAGTCCAAACAACCATAGAAGAGAATGAAAACGTACAAAACGCTTTAAAGGAAGTAAGCAAATGGGAATGTATTATTATGGGGGATTTTAAACATGGTCATATACAATGGAAATCTCTACAGAATACGGGGAGTGAGGACCACAAGTTTTTAGTTTTAATACAAGAAAGTTTCCTTTTTCTCAACAACAACCAGGAGTGAGAATGTGTTAGACATAGTTTTGTCCTCACATAATGAATTAGTTGACAATGTCAAGATATGTGAGCCACTGTGGAGTAGTGATCACAACCAGATACATTTTACCATCAAAGTAAATTCAGAAAGGAATAGTAAAAAGCAGGATAGGAGAAATTTCCACAAAGGAAGGTATAAGGACATGAGGAAATATTTAGCAAAGATAGACTGGAATAACATATTGAAGAATAAGACAGCAACAGAATGCTGGAATATCTTAAAGAGTGAAATTGAGTGCATCGTCGATAAATTTGTTCCTTTAAAAAAACAAGGAAACGGTCCAAAAAGAAACACTTATTTAAAGAAGCCATTAGAAAAATTTAGTACAAACAAATGATGTGGAAGTCATATAGATGTACTGGAAATACTGAAGACTACAACATTCATAAAGAAGCACGAAACAAAGCTACAAGTGAAAGTAGAAATTCAAAGAGTAGCTATGAAAAAAATTAGCTTCTAATAAAAAGTTTTTATGTGTATGTTCGAAGCAAACAGAAAGTTCAGGATAAGGTCAGTCCTCTAGAAGATAGTGCTGGAAATATAATATCAGAGGGATTGTTAATGGCAGAAAACCTGAATGAGTACTTTAGTTTGTTGTTTGCCTAGGAAGATATTAGTTCACTGCCAGTACCAGAGGTTAAGTTCAAGGGGGCAGAATCAGACTATTTAGGACAGTTAATTGTAACCCCGGAAATGGTAGCTAAGAAAATAAGGGCTATGAAGGATAATAAATCACCTGGAGTGGATGAGATTCCGCCCAAACTACTATTGGAAATTGTAGAAAAAAATTAGCGTACCGCTTACAACAGTTTTCAACTTGTCATTAGAAGAGGGAGTGGTTCCTTTAGAATGGAAAGAAGCAAACATTATACCGTTATTTAAAAAAAGGTTTATGAAACAAGTTAGAAAACTACAGACCAGTGAGTTTAAGTCGGTGATTTGCAAATTATTACAAAGACTAATTAAAGATCACATGGTGGATTTTCTTGTTAAACATAACTTGATAAACCCATCTCAATATGCGTTTCTAAAAGCGAGGTCATGCTTAACAAATATGTTATGTTTTTTGGAAGATATCACTGAGTGAGTGGATGAGGGATCACCAGTAGATATCGTCTACTTAGATTTTCAAAAAGCTTTTGCCAAAGTGTCACAACATCAGGAAAAGTTATAATGAATTGGATAGAAAAATGGTTGATTGACAGAAGACAACGTGTAGTAGTTGATGGGGAGGCTTCAAAGTGGAAATCCGTTTTGATCGGGGTATCACAGGGATCAGTACTGGGACCTATATTATCCTTAATATATATCAACGATTTGGACGATGATATAACAAGCAAGGTGTTGAAATTTGCAGAAGATACAAAAGTGCTTAGAAGGATTAAACATGATGGAGATAGACAGCATTTGCAACATGATCTTGACAGGTTGATTAAATGGTCTGAAAAGTGGTAAATGTTGTTCAATTTTTTGAAATGTAAATGCCTCCACACAGGACATGGGAACAAAGATTTACAATATACAATGGGGGTTCTGTACTAAGTACTATTGTAAAAGAAAAGGACTTAGGGTTAACCATTAGTGCTGATATGAAGGTTTCAGAGCAGTGCGGAATTGCAGCTTCAAAGGGAAATCAAATCCTTGGATTAATTAGGCAAAATATAGTGTATAAGGAAAAAGAACTAATAATACCGCTGTACAAAACAATAGTTAGGCCTCATTTAGAATATTGTATTCAAGCGTGGAGGCCATATCGCAGGAAGGACATAGATATGTTAGAAAGAGTACAGAGGAGAGCAATTACGAAAACTGAGGGATCTTAGTTATGAAATTTCCCTAAATGAATGTGGTTTAATAACATTAGAGACCAGGAGATTGAGAGGAGATCAGATAGAAGTGTTTAAAATAATAAATGGTTATGAAAATGTTGATAGAAATATTGTTTTCTCAATTAAGAAAGATAGAAGGACTAGAGGACATGAAGTTATATTAGTAAAGGAGCATAGTCATTTACTTAAGCAACAAATTCTATTTCAAAGTAATTTTGTCTCTAAATCAGTTTCAACACTGGGAAGGACAATTCATCAACATAACTGGAGGTGGGCTCTTAAAATGTATTATAATTGAAATATTTACCAAACTCCAAGAGACCTCAGTGAAAATTATAAACAGTTTTTTAGCGAAATCACACCAATTAACTTATCCTTTCACAAATTAAAAATCCGACATTGTTATTGCTGGGGATTTCAATATAAACCTTCTTAAAATTAACAAAAAGGAGGTTTTTGATGATTTTTTTAAATTTATTAATATCTTATAGCTTCATCCCCATATTACACTCCCTACAAGATTTTAAAATAATAATGTAACTCTAATAGATAACTTGTTTTGTAAATTAACCGATCCTGCAATAACACCCAAATCAGATATTCTAACGAAACAACTATCGGACTATCAACCATACTTTACCTTACTGAACACAGTTCCCACAAAGAACCACCACCACCTAGATATACTAAAATGAACATACAAAATCAAGAAGCAATTTCCAAATTTATAAATTAAATCACCTCATCAGATATTTATAATAGACTTGATCAATCGCCTTCTGCTAATCCAAACATAAACTATAACATTTTATATAAATTAATCAAATGCACAAAAAACAAGCACATGCCATATAAAATAGTTTAAGTTCAAGATCTTAGTTATGAAATTTGCCTAATAGAATGTGGTTTAATAACACTAGAGACCAGGTGATTGAGAGGAGATCAGATAGAAGTGTTTAAAATAATAAATGGTTATGAAAATATTGATAGAAATATTTTTTGTCGGTTAAGAAAGATAGAAGGACTAGAGGACATGAAGTTACATTAGCAAAGGAGCAGTGTAGATTAGATATAAGAAAGTTCTAATTTTCACAAAGGACTGTAAATGAATGGAACAGATTATCTGTTGATTGTGTGGGTGCTAGTAGCGTGAATATGTTTAAAAAATAAAATCGACACACCTCAGAAGGGCGGGATACACATAGATAAAAGGGTTGGACTCTTGATAAGCCAAAGGGCTTCCTTGTCCACCTGCCACCTAGAGTTAATTATCTGGGTGGCAATCTTCTTAAATTACACAAGACAAAACATGTAGCAATAAAGGCGGGCAAGTCATTTACTTAACCAACAAATTTAATTTCAAAGTAATTTTGTCTCTAAATCAGTTTCAACACTGGGAAGGACAATTTATCAACATAACTGGAGGTGGGCTCTTAAAAGGTATTATAATTGAAATATTTACCGACCTCCAAGAGACCTCAGTGAAAATTATAAACAGTGTTTTAGCGAAATCACACCAATTATCTCATCCTATCACAAATAAAAAATCCGACATCGTTATTGCTGGAGATTTCAACATAAACCTTCTTAAAATTAACAAAAAAGAGGTTTTTGATGATTTTTTAAATTTATTAATATCTTATAGCTTCATCCCCATAATACACTCCCTACAAGATTTTCAAATAATAATGGAACTCTAATAGTTGAGCAGATGTGTGAAGAAGAGGGGGTGGGATTCACAGATTTATGGGGATACTTTGTTGGAAGGGAAGATATGTACATGAGAGATGGCCTCCATCTTAGTGGAAAGGGGGCAGCAGTTTTCTCAGAGAACCTGCTGCGATCTGCTGACAGTGAGACAGGTTGCATCTATTTAAACTAGATTCGCAGGGGGGACTCACAGAAAAGCCTGAAAATGAAGGCATAGATAAAGACAGCACAAATAAATCAGCAAATAACAGGCTGGAAAACTCTTCTGAAGCTGGATATAAATGTGTTTGTTTAAATGCAAGGAGTATAGTAAACAAAAGAAATGAACTAAACATTATGGTAGAAGATATTGACTCTCATATAATAGGTATAACCGAATCCTGGACCACCACCGATATATCAGATGCTGAATTGGGACTGACAGTATATGTAATGTTTAGGAAAGATAGAATAGGAAGAAAGGGTGGTGGAGTTATTTTATATATTACAGAATCTATACAGGCTTATGAAATAAAATTAGAAAGAGAAGCAGATTGCGAAGAAGCTGTTTGGTGTAACATAGTTACAGGAAACTCAACGTTAATAGTTGGGTTAGTTTATCGAAGTCCAAACATAAGCATAGAAGAGAATTAAAAAATACAAAACACTATAAGGGAAGTGAGCAAACGGGACTATTATTATGGGTGATTTTAACCATGGGCATATACAATGGAAATCTCTACAGAGTATGGGGAGTGAGGACCACAAGTTTTTAATGTTAGTTCAAGATACTTTCCTTTCTCAACATGTGCTAGAACCAACCAGGGGTGAGAATGTGTTAGACATAGTTTTGTCCTCACAGAATGAATTAGTTGACAATGTCAAGATATGTGAGCCACTGGGGAATAGTGATCACAATCAGATACATTTTACCATCAAAGTAAAATCAGAAAGGAATAGTAAAAAACAGTATAGGAGAAATTTCCACAAAGGAAGGTATAAGGACATGAGGAAATATTTAGCAAAGATTGACTGGAATAACACACTGCTAAATAAGACAGCAACAGAATGCTGGAATATATTAAAGAGTGAAATTAAGTGCATAGTCGACAAATTTGTACCCTTCAAAAAACAAGGGAAATGGTCCAAAAAGAAACACTTATCGAAAGAAGGCATTACAAAAATTAAGTATAAACAAATGATGTGGAAGTCATATAGATGTACTGGAAATGATGAAGACTATAACAGTTATAAAGAAGCACTTAACCAAGCTACAGCTGAAATTAGAAATTCAAAGAGAAGCTATGAACAACAATTAGCTAGTAATATAAAACATGACAGCAAGAGTTTTTATGCGTATGTTCGAAGCAAACAAAAAGTTCAAGGTAAGGTCGGTCCTCTAGAAGATAGTGCTGTAAATATAATATCAGAGG
Organism: Paraescarpia echinospica; assembly: GCA_020002185.1. Classification (NCBI taxonomy): domain Eukaryota; kingdom Metazoa; phylum Annelida; class Polychaeta; order Sabellida; family Siboglinidae; genus Paraescarpia; species Paraescarpia echinospica. The sequence goes on from CM034534.1 coordinate 72,558,338, forward strand.
GATTCTTAATGGCAGAAGACCTGAATGAGTACTTTAGTTCAGTGTTTACCAGAGAAGATATTAGTTCACTGCCAGTACCAGAGGCTAAGTTCAAGGGGGCAGATTCAGACTATTTAGGACAATTAATTGTAACCCCGGAAATGGAAGCTAAGAAAATAAGGGCTATGAAGGATAATAAATCACCTGGAGTGGATGGGATTCCGCCCAAACTACTATTGGAAATTGTAGAACAAATTAGCGTACCGCTTACAACAGTTTTCATGGAAAGAGGCAAACATTATACCGTTATTTAAAAAAGATTCGAGAAACAAGTCAGAGAACTATAGACCAGTGAGTTTAACATCAGTGATTTGCAAATTATTAGAAAGATTAATTAAAGATCACATGGTGGATTTTCTTGTTAAACAAAACTTGATAAACCCATCTCAACATGGTTTTTTTAAAGCGAGGTCATGCTTAACAAATATGTTATGTTTTTGGAAGACATCACTAAGTGGGTAGATGAAGGATCACCAGTAGATATCGTCTACTTAGATTTTCAAAAAGCTTTCGACAAAGTACCACATCAAAGATTACTGCTGAAACTAAAGGCCCATGGCATAGGAAATGGTATAATAAACTGGATAGAACAATGGCTGATTGACAGAAGACAACGTGTAGTAGTTGATGGGGTGGCTTCAAACTGGAAATCAGTATTGAGTGGGGTACCACAGGGATCAGTATTAGGACCTATATTATTCTTAATATATATCAACGACTTGGATGATGAAATAACAAGCAAGGTGTTGAAATTTGCAGATGATACAAAGGTGTTTAGAAGGATTAAAAGTGATGGAGATAGACAGCATTTACAAGATGATCTTGACAGGTTGATCAAATGGTCTGAAAGGTGGCAAATGCTGTTCAATTTTGGGAAATGCAAATGCCTCCACACAGGACATGGGAACGAAGAGGTAGAGTATACAATGGGGGTACTGTACTAAGTACTACTGTAAAAGAAAAAGACTTAGGGTTAACCATTAGTGCTGATATGAAGGTTTCAGAGCAGTGCGGAATTGCAGCTTCAAAGGGAAATCAAATCCTTGGATTAATTAGGCGAAACATAACATATAAGGAAAAAGAGCTAATAATACCGCTGTACAAAACAATAGTTAGGCCTCATTTAGAATATTGTATTCAAGCGTGGAGGCCATATCGCAGGAAGGACATAGATATGTTAGAAAGAGTGCAGAGGAGAGCAACTGAAATGATACCAAAACTGAGGGATCTTAGTTACGAAATACGCCTAAAAAAATGCGGATTAACAACACTAGAGACCAGGAGATTGAGAGGAGATCAGATAGAAGTGTTTAAAATATTGAATGGTTATGAAAATATTGATAGAAATATTTTTTTTCGATTAAGAAAGATAGAAGGACTAGAGGACATGAAGTTACATTAGCAAAGGACTGTAAATGAATGGAACAAATTATCTGCTGATTGTGTGGGTGCTAGTAACGTGAATATGTTTAAAAATAAAATCGACACATACCTCAGACAGGCGGGATACACATAGATAAAAGGGTCGGACTCTCGATAAGCCAAAGGGCTTCCTTGTCCACCTGCCACCTAGATTTAATTCTCTGGGTGGCAATCTTGTTAAATAGATAACTTGTTTTGTAAATTAACCGATCCTGCAATAACACCAAAATCAGGTATTCTAACGAAACAACTATCGGACCATCAACCATACTTTACCTTTCTGAACACAGTTCCCACAAAGAACCACCACCTAAATATACTAAAATGAACATACAAAATCAAAAAGCAATTTCCAAATTTATAAATGAAATCACCTCATCAGATGTTTATAATAAACTTGATCAATCGCCTTCTGCTAATCCAAACATAAACTATAACATTTTACATAAATTAATCAAATGCGCAAAAAACAAGCACATGCCATATAAAATAGTTATGTTTAAGATCTTAGTTATGAAATTTGCCTAAAAGAATGTGGTTTAACAACACTAGAGACCAGGAGATTGAGATGAGATCAGATAGAAGTGTTTAAAATATTGACTGGTTATGAAAATATTGATAGAAATATTTTTTCTCAGTTAAGAAAGATAGAAGGACTAGAGGACATGAAGTTACATTAGTAAAGGAGCTGTGTAGATTAGATATAAGAAAGTTCTCATTTTCACAAAGGACTGTAAATGAATGGAACAGATTATCTGCTGATTGTGTGGGTGCTAGTAGCGTGAATATGTTTAAAAATAAAATCGACACATACCTCAGAAGGGCGGGATACTTGTAGATAAAAAGGGTTGGACTCTCGATAAGCCAAAAGGCTTCCTTGTCCACCTGCCATCTAGAGTTAATTCTCTGGGTGGCAATCTTGTTAAATCTTGTTGAATCTTGTTTAAATGCTAGGTTTGAATCCTCTTGCTTGGCAAGTTCTTTCACTCCAAATAGCTCCAATTAACTCACCTGTACAATGAGTTCTTAGACAGTGTTGGACATTTGTATATGAATAGTGTTTGTGCATTAATCACAGTGTGGCTGAATTCTTCCCAGTGAAGTCATTGACTCCAAAATATACCGAGGCATTTTTCTCCATTTTTAACGCAGACATATTTAAATCATCTGCGATAACTGTATTCCTAAGGAAATGACATCAACATACAGGTTGTCACCAGTATTGACAATCAGTCTGCCAGTGCCAAACCAAATCTAATCATCTTTTCGAAGTAGGTGCTGCAGTGTTGCCAACTCCCCTGGACCAACCCAATAAATATTTTAGTAAACTTTGTCCGAATTTGTATTACATTTCAGTTGCCCTTATCTTCGAGTCGTGACTTCTAATTCGTTTTGCAACACGCAATTCAGTTACACTTTTTGTGATCCCAGCTGCATGAGATACAGGGAGAACATTTCAAGTTGAGATTGTGAAATGTTGGTTTATTTGGTGTGATAGCAACAATGTTGATACGTGAGCAATGACCGAATGTTCATTGTCACCGCTGAAACATCTAACAGTGTGGTACGGATCAAAGAACCTTCACACACTTGTCTCGTACAAAGAGACTATATAAGATTCAATCATCATGTAATACATATTTCTCTAGGGACTTATGTAATGGTAGGTAACTCTAATAATGGTGATCCAATCATATTTGTAGGACGATATAGTATTTAAACCCCCTGTAAGGGTGGGTGCAGACAGTCTTTGGTTAGTCCTTAGTTGCTGTCACCAGTATTAATGCTCAATTCACAGTGAGACGTTAGTCTAGAATATGTAGAGTTATACTGGGAGAATACCACTGTGAAAACAATTTAATCCAGACAAATTAATCTGTACAAATAGGGATAATGATTTGGGAGAAAAATTATCCTGTCATAAACTGCACTGTAAAAGGGAGAAACTTCATAGTTCAACTACAAATAGGGCTCAGTGTAAACTCATATCTTGGGTGAATTTGGATGCATCCTTCGTCTTCATTTCTACTAGTGTTTCGGTAGACACCAATCATTGTTTACATGCCAAGTTATTTCAGCGTTATCTGTATTAGCACCACATGATTATATAACATCGCCTCTGGTGGCTGTATACAGCCGTATCGTGTTGAATCTGGTGACTTGTCCCATCCTCGCGCGCCAGGGGTCACTGCTGCTGATTAGGTCAGTGCCAGCCAGCAGTGCCCACTGGCTGATCGCTTTGCAAAACTCTGAAGTTAAGCTCAACCTATGAAATCGTTCACTAGATGAGTGGTTGGCGGCAGGTCAGGTGGTCATAATAAAACTAACCAACCGTGGCTCATGTTACATGCAGTGTTAATGAAGTAGATGCAATTATTTGAATACACAATACCGCTCAGCTGCTCGTGTTAATGGGTGAACGGATCATTACATATCAGGATTCCCAGAAGTCGTTTATCCGTCTTCAAATTGGGACGGGTATTTGTGCTGTTCTCAGTAAGAAAGCAAGGACATCAGTTATCACCAATACAGTGACGTCAGCAACTAAATCAAAAGAACCCATTGTGAAAGGGGATTAAGCCTAGAGACAATCACTAATAATAAAAATCAGATTTCATTGACACACAACAAAGCAACAAATCAGTGACATCAGTTGTCACCATTGCGGTGATGTCATATGGAGACTGCCACTCATTTCTCTTGGCTCTCTACAAAAGCAGAACGTGAAAACACATATGTAAATAGTGGATAAATCAAAATAACTATTGTTGTGTTTCCTGTAATACATTGCCAGTCATGGTAGATCAAAACCAGATTGCCCACGCAAATGAATGAATATAGAAAGAGATGAGTGACCCAAGCAAATGAATGAATATAGAAAGAGATGAGTGACCCAAGCAAATGAATGAATATAGAAAGAGATGAGTGACCCAAGCAAATGAATGAATTAGAAAGAGATGAGTGACCCAAGCAAATGAATGGACATAGAAAGAAATGAGTGACTCAAGCAAATGAATGAATATAGAAAGAGATGAGTGACGCAAGCAAATGAATGGGCATAGAAAGAAATGAGTGACTCAAGCAAATGAATAAATATAGAAAAAGATGAGTGACCCAAGCAAATGAATGAACATAGAAAGAGATGAGTGACTCAAGCAAATGAATGAGCATAGAAAGAATCGAGTGACCAAAGCAAATGAATGAGCATAGAAACAATCAAGTGACCCAAGCAAATGAATGAATGTAGAAAGAGATGAGTGATTCAAGCAAATGAATGAACTTAGAAAGAGATGAGTGACTCAAGCAAATGAATTAACATAGAAAGAGATGAGTGACTCAAGCAAATGAATTAACATAGAAAGAGACGAATAACTCAAGCAAATGAATGAACATAGAAAGAGACAAGTGACTCAAGCAAATGAATGAACATAGAAAGAGACGAGTGACCCAAGCAAATGAATGAACATAGAAAGAGATGATTGACCCAAGCAAATGAATGATTATAGAAAGAGATTAGTGACCCAAGGAAATGAACGAACATAGAAAGAATCAAGTGACTCAAGCAAATGAATGAACATAGAAAGAGATGAGTGACCCAAGCAAATGAATTAACATAGAAAGAGACGAGGGCCTCAAACAAATGAATGAACATAGAAAGAGATGAGTGACACAAGCAAATGAATGAACATAGAAAGAGATGAGTGACTCAAGCAAATGAATTAACATAGAAAGAGATGGGAGATTCAAGCAAATAAATTAACATAGAAAGAGACGAGTGACTCAAGCAAATGAATGAACATAGAAAGAGATGAGTGACCCAAGCAAATGAATGAACATAGAAAGAATCAATTGACCCAAGCAAATGAATGAACATAGAAAGAGATGAGTGACCCAAGCAAATGAATGAACATAGAAAGAGATGAGTGACCCAAGCAAATGAATGAATTAGAAAGAGATGAGTGACCCAAGCAAATGAATGGACTTAGAAAGAAATGAGTGACTCAAGCAAATGAATGAATATAGAAAGAGATGAGTGACGCAAGCAAATGAATGGGCATAGAAAGAAATGAGTGACTCAAGCAAATGAATAAATATAGAAAGAGATGAGTGACCCAAGCAAATGAATGAACATAGAAAGAGATGAGTGACTCAAGCAAATGAATGAGCATAGAAAGAATCGAGTGACCCAAGCAAATGAATGAGCATAGAAACAATCAAGTGACCCAAGCAAATGAATGAATATAGAAAGAATCGAGTGACCCAACCAAATGAATGAACATAGAAAGAGATGAGTGACCCAAGCAAATGAATGAATAGAGAAAGAGATTATTGACTCAAGCAAATGAATGAATGTAGAAAGAGATGAGTGACTCAAGCAAATGAATTAACATAGAAAGAGATGAGTGACTCAAGCAAATGAATTAACATAGAAAGAGACGAATAACTCAAGCAAATGAATGAACATAGAAAGAGACGAGTGACTCAAGCAAATGAATGAACATAGAAAGAGACAAGTGATTCAAGCAAATGAATGAACATAGAAAGAGATGAGTGACCCAAGCAAATGAATTAACATAGAAAGAGACGAGGGCCTCAAGCAAATGAATGAACATAGAAAGAGATGAGTGACACAAGCAAATGAATGAACATAGAAAGAGATGAGTGACCCAAGCAAATGAATGAACATAGAAAGAGATGAGTGACCCAAGCAAATGATGAACATAGAAGGAGATGAGTGACACAAGCAAATGAATGAACATAGAAATAGATGAGTGACCCAAGCAAATGAATTAACATAGAAAGAGATGAGTGACCCAAGCAAATGAATGAACATAGAAAGAATCAATTGACCCAAGCAAATGAATGAACATAGAAAGAGATGAGTGACCCAAGCAAATGAATGAACATAGAAAGAGATGAGTGACCCAAGCAAATGAATGAACTTAAAAATAGATGAGTGACTCCAGCAAATGAATGAACATAGAAAGAGACAAGTGACTCAAGCAAATGAATGAACATAGAAAGAGATGAGTGACTCAAGCAAATGAATGAATATAGAAAGAGATGAGTGACACAAGCAAATGAATGGGCATAGAAAGAAATGAGTGACTCAAGCAAATTAATTAATATAGAAAGGGATGAGTGACTCAAGCATATGAATGAACATAGAAAGAGATGAGTGACTCAAGCAAATGAATGAACATAGAAAGAGATGAGTGACTCAAGCATATGAATGAACATAGAAAGAGATGAGTGACTCAAGCAAATGAATTAACATAGAAAGAGACGAATAACTCAAGCAAATGAATTAACATAGAAAGAGACAAGTGAATCAAGCAAATGAATGAACATAGAAAGAGACGAATGACCCAAGCAAATGATTGAACATAGAAAGAGATGAGTGACCCAAGCAAATGAATGAATATAGAAAGAGATTAGTGACCCAAGGAAATGAATGAACATAGAAAGAATCAAGTGACTCAAGCAAATGAATGAACATAGAAAGAGATGCGTGACCCAAGCAAATGAATGAACATAGAAAGAGACGAGGGCCTCAAGCAAGTGAATGAACATAGAAAGAGATGAGTGACACAAGCAAATGTATGAATATAAAGAGATGAGTGACTCAAGCAAATGAATTAACATAGAAAGAGACGAGTGACTCAAGCAAATAAATTAACATAGAAAGAGACGAGTGACTCAAGCAAATGAATGAACATAGAAAGAGATGAGTGACCCAAGCAAATGAATGAACATAGAAAGAGACGAGTGACTCAAGCAAATGAATGAACATAGAAAGAGACAAGTGATTCAAGCAAATGAATGAACATAGAAAGAGACGAGTGACCCAAGCAAATGAATGTACATAGAAAGAGATGATTGACCCAAGCAAATGAATGAATATAGAAAGAGATTAGTGACCCAAGGAAATGAACGAACATAGAAAGAATCAAGTGACTCAAGCAAATGAATGAACATAGAAAGAGATGAGTGACCCAAGCAAATGAATTAACATAGAAAGAGACGAGGGCCTCAAGCAAATGAATGAACATAGAAAGAGATGAGTGACACAAGCAAATGAATGAACATAGAAAGAGATGAGTGACCCAAGCAAATGAATGAACATAGAAAGAGATGAGTGATCCAAGCAAATGATGAACATAGAAGGAGATGAGTGACACAAGCAAATGAATGAACATAGAAATAGATGAGTGACCCAAGCAAATGAATTAACATAGAAAGAGATGAGTGACCCAAGCAAATGAATGAACATAGAAAGAATCAATTGACCCAAGCAAATGAATGAACATAGAAAGAATCAATTGACCCAAGCAAATGAATGAACATAGAAAGAGATGAGTGACTCAAGCAAATGAATGAACTTAGAAATAGATGAGTGACTCAAGCAAATGAATGAACATAGAAATAGGTGAGTGACCCAAGCAAATGATTGAACATAGAAAGAGACGAGTGACTCAAGCAAATGAATGAACATAGAAAGAGATGAGTGACACAAGCAAATGAATGAACATAGAAAGAGATGAGTGACACAAGCAAATGAATGAACATAGAAAGAGATGAGTGACCCAAGCAAATGAATGAACATAGAAAGAGATGAGTGACACAAGCAAATGAATGAATATAGAAAGAGATTAGTGACCCAAGGAAATGAACGAACATAGAAAGAATCAAGTGACTCAAGCAAATGAATGAACATAGAAAGAGATGAGTGACCCAAGCAAATGAATGAACATAGAAAGTGACGAGGGCCTCAAGCAAATGAATGAACATAGAAAGAGATGAGTGACACAAGCAAATGAATGAACATAGAAAGAGATGAGTGACCCAAGCAAATGAATGAACATAGAAAGAGATGAGTGACCCAAGCAAATGAATGAACATAGAAAGAGATGAGTGACACAAGCAAATGAATTAACATAGAAATAGATGAGTGACCCAAGCAAATGAATTAACATAGAAAGAGATGAGTGACCCAAGCAAATGAATTAACATAGAAAGAATCAATTGACCCAAGCAAATGAATGAACATAGAAAGAGATGAGTGACCCAAGCAAATGAATGAACATAGAAAGAGATGAGTGACCCAAGCAAATGAATGAACTTAGAAATAGATGAGTGACTCAAGCAAATGAATGAACATAGAAAGAGACAAGTGACTCAAGCAAATGAATGAACATAGAAAGAGATGAGTGACTCAAGCAAATGAATTAACATAGAAAGAGACGAATAACTCAAGCAAATGAATTAACATAGAAAGAGACAAGTGAATCAAGCAAATGAATGAACATAGAAAGAGACGAATGACCCAAGCAAATAAATGAACATAGAAAGAGACGAATGACCCAAGCAAATGATTGAACATAGAAAGAGATGAGTGACCCAAGCAAATGAATGAATATAGAAAGAGATTAGTGACCCAAGGAAATGAACGAACATAGAAAGAATCAAGTGACTCAAGCAAATGAATGAACATAGAAAGAGATGAGTGACCCAAGCAAATGAATGAACATAGAAAGAGACGAGGGCTTCAAGCAAATGAATGAACATAGAAAGAGATGAGTGAAACAAGGAAATGAATGAACATAGAAAGAGATGAGTGACCCAAGCAAATGAATGAACATAGAAAGAGATGAGTGACCCAAGCAAATGAATGAACATAGAAAGAGATGAGTGACACAAGCAAATGAATGAACATAGAAATAGATGAGTGACCCAAGCAAATGAATTAACATAGAAAGAGATGAGTGACCCAAGCAAATGAATGAACATAGAAAGAATCAATTGACCCAAGCAAATGAATGAACATAGAAAGAGATGAGTGACCCAGGCAAATGAATGAACATAGAAAGAGATGAGTGACCCAAGCAAATGAATGAACTTAGAAATAGATGAGTGACTCAAGCAAATGAATGAACATAGAAAGAGACAAGTGACTCAAGCAAATGAATGAACATAGAAAGAGATGAGTGACTCAAGCAAATGAATGAATATAGAAAGAGATGAGTGACACAAGCAAATGAATGGGCATAGAAAGAAATGAGTCACTCAAGCAAATAAATTAATATAGAAAGGGATGAGTGACTCAAGCATATGAATGAACATAGAAAGAGATGAGTGACTCAAGCAAATGAATGGACATAGAAAGAGATGAGTGACTCAAGCATATGAATGAACATAGAAAGAGATGAGTGACTCAAGCAAATGAATTAACATAGAAAGAGACGAATAACTCAAGCAAATGAATTAACATAGAAAGAGACAAGTGAATCAAGCAAATGAATGAACATAGAAAGAGACGAATGACCCAAGCAAATGATTGAACATAGAAAGAGATGAGTGACCCAAGCAAATGAATGAATATAGAAAGAGATTAGTGACCCAAGGAAATGAATGAACATAGAAAGAAACAAGTGACTCAAGCAAATGAATGAACATAGAAAGAGATGCGTGACCCAAGCAAATGAATGAACATAGAAAGAGACGAGGGCCTCAAGCAAGTGAATGAACATAGAAAGAGATGAGTGACACAAGCAAATGTATGAACATAAAAAGAGATGAGTGACTCAAGCAAATGAATTAACATAGAAAGAGACGAGTGACTCAAGCAAATAAATTAACATAGAAAGAGACGAGTGACTCAAGCAAATGAATGAACATAGAAAGAGATGAGTGACCCAAGCAAATGAATGAACATAGAAAGAATCAATTGACCCAAGCAAATGAATGAACATAGAAAGAGATGAGTGACTCAAGCAAATGAATGTACATTGAAAGAGATGACTGGATACTAAGGACATCATTTTGATGTCCCATCAACCAGTTTTTACTAATAATTTTATTAATAAACTTGACCATTCCCATGAGCAGCTGAGCCGTATACTGTATTATGTATTCAAATAATGACTTCTTCTTCCTGAACAAATAATAAAAACCCAAACAGCCAAATCTTAGTAGTCAACCATATGATTGGCTGAGTTTAACTTCAGTGTTTCACAAAGTGACCTGCCAGGGGTATTTCGACTGATGTAACCAGCAGCGCCCCTGGCATACAAAGAAGGCTGATAACTACCTCTGACTGGTACCTCTCTCATGGAGGTGAACGACCAACCACGCACAGGAAGCAACCATCATAACACTGACCGCTGTAAACCAATTGTAAATCAATTCCATGGACTGACACGCAAATCTAATGCTTACAAATAGAGTTATTACTTAAACAAGTAGTGACCAGTATTGATCAGTGTGTCCAATGGCCTGAGCGAGATGATCACTCTATGCACAGTAAGTCATTATTGCTCCGGTCACAGTTGACTTAGTGTCCAGATTGCCCAATCTGATGCACTTGATGGTGGTCATTTATTGGTCATTTAATGGTCATTCACCAGATATCTAGAGGGGTGATTGCCTTTGGATGTGAGTTCTAGGATTACGATTGTATACAGATACCTGCATACATGCATGCACGTGGCACGTGGCACGTGCGCATGTCAAAATGTGAGTCCGTGGAGTTTTTAAACTGTCCAGTATTTATCATTAATCGGATGCTGCGGGGACTCTACGATTTATATAATTTGTCTTACAAACACATATTTTACATAGCTTCAGTTAGGGCAGTTATGTGCTGGTGTGTTTAATAATGATGTTAATAATAGCTGTTTGTACACTAAAATCCATAATAAAACTCTGTTCAGCCGTGTTTACAATAATCAATTAATATGTTATTATTATAGACTAATAATACAAATAAGGTAAGTCAGATTACCTAAGACTTTGTATGCTTACCTAGAAAAAAATATATCACACATATGAAATATAACGTGTGACTCATAGTTAAATAACTAAATAAATATCTAGAAATGTTTAAAACGAAAATGTAAAAAGGGGTGGGTAAGACAGAGATCTACAGAAACATGTTGGACTCTTGATAAGTCAGACTCCCTTTTTTATTTGCCGTCTGGTGTTCTCGACTGGAGTCAACCCCGTTAAATCTTTGCAATATCTCTAGCTCCTTCCGTGCATCTGTCCAATACTTGACTTTTTCTATCCAGACCATTCTCGTCTCCTTCTTACAATTTTCCTAGTATTTCTCCTTCTGTGCATCTAAGTACGAGACTGTCAAATCTTGTTTCCAGTAACCGTACTTGGCCAGCTCTCCAGCTCTCGATGGTAACAGCACAGTTTATTGCTTGATGGAACTGTCGCAGGAATCAAAGATTGTGAGTTTAGTGGAAATTGTTTCTGGTAATCCTGTTATGACTGGTTTGGATGGGTAATTTGAGTTCTAGTTGAGGACAGGGCAGTATTTTATGTCTGGTTCATGTCATATGAATGAAATGCCACTGATTTCGAGATGCTAGCCACATACAGCTGTATTACGATTTTTCTGCCTGAGAAATGTTTTTATAAAAACAAAAATTATAGCCATATTTGATGACCTGTGGTTGTTATTAAGGGATCACCGTGATAGGAACAGACTATTTCTGTATGGATATTATTTTGTTTAACCAAGGTGTCATCTCCCCACCCAGTGTTGCATGAGGTTTTTAAAGTTGCGTTCTGTGTCAAATTGCCTTTTGAACTGTTTTTAAGAAAATGTATACCTGTACAGTATGAACAATATTCACTTCAAATTCAAATTTATTGTAACTCATTACAATACGTACAATACAAATAAAATTAAGACAAATCATAGATAATAACATAATAACATAATAACATAATAACATAATGAGCACAACAAGGGAAGAACATTATACAATGTTATACTCCCTAAAGATGATTACACACACAATTTCAGCTTCATACATGTCAAACTGACGGAGATATGTGTCATTTAAAATGCGGAGATTTGTGTTTACTTTAAATAATGTTATACTCCCTTTGGTATATTTCAATGTAAATATCATTATATTGAAAACAAAAACAGCGTGCAGTTGAAGAATATATAATCGTGATTGAAAATTATGTTATATATTAACATCATTGTGTAAAATAAATTGCTTAAGTATACATTTGTAACTAATTATTGAGTAAGTCATAAATGTAAGTCTTGTGCTGAAATGATTCCAAATAATAGCACCCTTATTTCTTATAGCACAAAGTCTTATTTCTAAAGTAGCCTTGGGTATATGAATTTGTGCAGATTGTCTTGTGTTATGGACATCTTGATTAAGTGTAAACATATTTTCAAAGATTGTTGGTAAAAGACCCATCTTGTATTTATACATAAATATTTGTATTGAATATACATACAGTTGTCTGAAAGTTAAGATATTTAGTAATTTAAAGATAGGTTTTGTATGAGCTAATCTATTAGCTGAGACGAGCATTCTCACTACTTTCTTTTGAATCTTAATAATACTTGAACAATATGAGTCAAATGCACCTCCCCATACTTCAATACAATATGTCAAGTGAGGGAATAAAAATGAGTAATACAAGGTGACCAAACATGATCTAGTTAATAATCTTTTGGCTTTGTTGAGAATGCCAACACCTTTAGAAATTTTACATTTAACTGTGTTAATGTGTTCAGCCCAGTTGAGTTTGCTATCAATAGTCACACCAAGAAATGTCATAGAAGATACTAGTTTAATAGCATTATTATTAATTTTAAGTGTTGTCGGTTTGGTATGTTTTCTGTTTGGTGTTTTAAATATCATGTACATATTGGGTCTTATCAATGTTTAAAGATAGTTTGCTGGCATTTAGCCAATTATAATTTAGTTTAATTCAAAGTTCATTTTGTTAGTTATATCGTCCAAATGATCACCATTTATAAACAGACTAGTGTCATCAGCAAATAATATGGAAAAAAGAATATCTGAGACACTAGCAATATAATTGATATATAATAGAAAAAGCAATGGCCCCAGGATGGAACCTTGCGGTACACCACAAGTAATAGTTTGCTTCGTGGAGCTAGTCTTATTGTAGTACACATATTGACTTCTATTAAATAAATAACTTTTAATCCAATCATTGGCTAAATATGTCATGGTCAACTGTATCGAATGCTTTAGATAAATCTAAGAACACTCCTAGCACAAATTGGTTGTTTTGTAAGGCTTCTGATATTTTGTCTACAATGGTTATAAGTGCCATGTTAGTAGAGTGATTTTTTTCGAAAACCAAACTGATATTTATACAAAATATTATGCTTATTAATAAAATTTGACAATCTGTTATACATTAGTCTTTCCAATATTTAAAAAAAGTAGGTAATATTGAAATTGGCCAGTAGTTAATAAGTTTTTTCTTTGGCTTTGTAAATAGGTATTACCTTTGCTATTTTTAATTCATCTGGGAATATTCCAGTATTTATAGATAAGTTATATAAGTATGTCAATGGTTTAATAAAACTATTATATGTTTGTTTTATTACTTTAGAGGAAATGTCATCCGATCCAGGACATGATGCTTTGAGAGAATTTAATATTACTGATACCTCATTTTCAGTTACCGGTTCAAGATATATTGTTTTCATATTACTGTTTTTGATGTATGACATAGGATCTGTTTGGTTCTGTGGTATGTTTTTTGCTAGGTTAGAACCAACATTTGTTTGATCCTACTTGTTTGATCCTATTTGTTTGATCCTATTTGTTTGATCCTACTTGCTAACACACATCACTTTGGCATTTGATATGTTATTCGATAAATCATATTTTTTGCAAAATTACTGGTCAGCAGAATAATGGCACGCAGATCAAATATGTAGTTTTTTGTGCAGTTTTATCTTAAAATTGCACATAATGTGAACAAAGTCGATATGGTGTTGAGGAAAGGGAGATATAGTGTACGGGACACGTTGATTCACTGGAAATTTATATTTAAAAGATGGACGATCTCAAAATACAACTTTATGGGGAGGCTTTTTGTTTCATTACTTGGAATCACCCAGGGATGGTGATTACATGAACAGGAATGTCACTACATCCCTCGTACCTTGTCCAACATGTAGTTTGGTGTGTGTGAACAGCAAACTTCAAACGTATTATGGGTAGGGACCCTTGTTTCTGCAATAAGTGCCAACTGCAGCCAGTAGTTGGTTGCTTAGTAGCAAGACAGGCAACCTCCCTTTAATCCTGCTTCATCTCTCACCCAAACCAGCTAGTTCTTACACACAGATCGGAGGAAGTTCTGGCCGGATTCACTGGAATGCTAGAACCTTGTTTCGAAGCCTTCTGTCATCGTCATTTGAAGCAAGAAAGTATTTTTGTTACAATTGCTAATATTCACTACGTATTACCTCGTTCCTCATTTCTTTCATTATGCGCTGGGCATCTGAGGAATATTTGGAGGAACAATCAGTTAAATTGGCCATTGACACTTGTCATTGACGATATTAAAAAGAAGCCTACTTGGGAGGTGATTGTTGCCAGCAATTGATTGAAAAGCAGTCCAATCATGCGAGCATCATTTATACTCCCAATGCATGGCCACATTTGTGAATTCCAGGCATCGTTGGGTCATCAAAACATCTGACGGGATAAACAAGTCAGGATCAATAGTTAGATAGTCGCTCTTGTGGATCGACAAGTCAGACATGATGTGTAAAATGATAATTTTATTGACATTGATATCCAGGTTATATTACTGATACTCTATTTCCATTGGTGTAACTCATTTGGATATTTGTGGCCTGTCATCTTTCAGGTGTTAGCATCGTAGAAAAACATGAGTTGATGATCTCATAAAGTATGTCAGTTACAGTAAACATGAGTTGATCATGGTATAAAGTATGTCAGTTACAATAAACATGAGTTGATGATGTTATAAAGTATGTCAGTTACAATAAACATGAGTTGGTGATGTCATAAAGTATGTCAGTTAAAAAAAAATGAGTTGGTGATGTCATAAAGTATGTCAGTTACAGTAAACATGAGTTGGTGATGTCATAAAGTATGTCAGTTACAATAAACATGAGTTGATGATGTCATAAAGTATGTCAGTTACAATAAACATGAGTTCGTGATGTCATAAAGTATGTCAGTTACAAAAAAAATTTGTTGGTGATGTCATAAAGAGATACAATAGTACAGAAAGACAAGGGTTGTCGCGGGAGGCACACTTAAGTACACTAGACGGTGTAAAAATGAGAGCAACTAGACTAGATCCAGGACTTAGAGACCGCATTCATGAGCAGTTCCTACAGAAGATATCTGGGTTGAGAAAACTAGAAGGAGACAATAGTTTAATGCACAAGATTGTGGTTTATAATAATAATAAAACCTTATAAGTTTTACACCATCAGGAGCCTGCGCTCGGAGGTGTAACAAACCAGACCAGTTAAACATGAAGTCGTGAACAGGGATCTCTAAAAGTCACCATGGCCATTATCATGCGCAATAGGGACCACTGAGGATTTAGAGAAGAAAAGAACTTCATACAAGTTTTTTAGCAGGTAGCTATAATTTCAGATAATTTTACACTAACTGGGTGTCCATTTCAGATGTTATACACCTCTGAAAAAAATCGCGTTTGGTTATAAGCTTAGTTTTAGGAAGAAAACTTTGTAATTCAGATGACCATACACATTTAAGGTGGTTGCTACTAAAGTATATAAAAAAGTCAAAATAAATTGTAAGTTCACCATTTCCAGGTAAGAAAGTAAAAGGTAAGTTCTTATATAGTGTGATATCCACTCCTTAGAACTGGTCAAAGTGCTTTACAATCTGGCATAGCCATTCAGTCGAACACCATCTCGACTTCTCTGGGAAAGATCCAGCCATGCTGCAATTTCTGTGCAAAGACTATTCATACGCAAATACCCACCACTGGATTTAGCCAGGTACTCCTTCCTACAGCTGGAACAACATAGTGATCTAACGCCCAATGTTCGTCATGGCAGCGAGAGGATTGACAGTTTGATGCTATAAACACTGTGCGACTGCCCTGTACTAATGACTGTTAAGACAACTTCACACCTGCCTGTACCCAGGCATTGCTTAACAGCCTCTTTGTTCTCGTTCGTTACCGTTTCATGGAAACCAAACTTGCAAGCTCTGATAGAACCAGGTGACTTTGTTGAGAATGCGTCATGCAGATATAAACTGTTGTCTTGAGTTGATTCATTATTTACACAAATAGTCTCTGATACGACGGATCAGATTCTAGGAAACCCCAGCACTAAAACTACAACTTGTTGACTGCCTGAGAGTTTTTGCAGCCTCCTTCGGACGCTGATGTCCTTCGTGTTAGGTGATCGGAACGATCAACAAAATCAACCATTTTTAATAAACTCAGGTGTATAAAGCTATGGTAATAGAGTGGAACCTGACTACTAAGGCCACCCTTGGGACTGCAAGAAACTGACCTGAATAGCGAGGGACAATATTAACAAAACTAATTTCTATTAGTTTATCATATATGAACATAATCTGGGATTGTCATAAAGTGACCTTAATTGTGAGGTGTTCATAGAGTGACCTTATTTGTGAGGTGTTCATAGGGTGACCTTAATTGTGAGGTGTTCATAGAGTGACCTTATTTGTGAGGTGTTCATAGGGTGACCTTAATTGTGAGGTGTTCATAGGGTGACCTTAATTGTGAGGTGTTCATAGGGTGACCTTAATTGTGAGGTGTTCATAGGGTGACCTTAATTGTGAGGTGTTCATAGGGTGACCTTAATTGTGAGGTGTTCAACTGTATAATTACCTACAATTGGTTGAGATTAGGCCCAGTGATTGGAGGCAGAATTAGGCAGATGCATCTGGTAGGTGAATGGATCCGTTGTTGTACAAATGATCATACTTATGATATTTCTAAAACACCCACCCATAAAGAAACAAAACAAGGGCGTTAGTTATCACCATTATGATGGCGCCCTCTAGACCACTACCCAATTGTTGCAGGTAGGAGAAAGACCCTCCAGAAAACCCATGCATATATCAAAAACATGGAAGTAAATAAATTTAAATAACTATCATTGTGTTTTTTGAAATACGTCGACAGTTGGTACATGACAGGCCAATGGTCCAAGGAAGTAAACGGACATAGAAAGAAGTGAGTGGACTCCTGCGCCTTAGAGGAAATGAGAGGCCAATGGTCCAAGGAAGTAAACGGACGTAGAAAGAAGTGAGTGGATTCCTGCGCCTTAGAGGAAATGACAGGCCAATGGTCCAAGGAAGTAAACGGATGTAGAAAGAAGTGAGTGGGCTCCTGCGCCTTAGAGGAGATGAGAGGCCAATGGTCCAAGGTAGTAAACGGACATAGAAAGAAGTGAGTGGACTCCTGCGCCTTAGAGGAGATGAGAGGCCAATGGTCCAAGGTAGTAAACGGATATAGAAAGAAGTGAGTGGACTCCTGCGTCTTAGAGGAGATGAGAGGCCAATGGTCCAAGGTAGTAAACGGACATAGAAAGAAGTGAGTGGACTCCTGCGCCTTAGAGGAGATGAGAGGCCAATGTTCCAAGGAAGTAAACGGACGTAGAAAGAAGTGAGTGGACTCCTGCACCTTAGAGGAGATGAGTGGCCAATGGTCCAAGGAAGTAAACGGACATAGAAAGAAGTGAGTGGACTCCTGCGCCTTAGAGGAGATGAGAGGCCAATGGTCCAAGGTAGTAAACGGACATAGAAAGAAGTGAGTGGACTCCTGCGCCTTAGAGGAGATGAGAGGCCAATGGTCCAAGGTAGTAAACGGACATAGAAAGAAGTGAGTGGACTCCTGCGCCTTAGAGGAGATGAGAGGCCAATGGTCCAAGGAAGTAAACGGACATAGTAAGAAGTGAGTGGACTCCTGCGCCTTAGAGGAGATGAGAGGCCAATGGTCTAAGGTAGTAAACGGACATAGAAAGAAGTGAGTGGACTCCTGCGCCTTAGAGGAGATGAGAGGCCAATGGTCTAAGGTAGTAAACGGACATAGAAAGAAGTGAGTGAACTCCTGCGCCTTAGAGGAGATGAGAGGCCAATGGTCCAAGGTAGTAAACGGACATAGAAAGAAGTGAGTGGACTCCTGCGCCTTAGAGGAGATGCATTTACAATGAATCAAAGTTAGCGCTTTATTATAATATAGATTTCAAAGCCTTGGAAAAATTACAAGTTGGTTTTAACAGTGAGATGGTCATATCTACTTTGTGTGCTTGGTGTAATAATGTCTTTTAAAGTAACTGACAGCAAATTGAGTATATAAGCACAAACAATGTAAGTAATACGTGAATGTAAATCAACATGACATGTAGGTCAACATTACACTGGTTCCCTAGGCAGAGTGGTAGTGTTGCCATAATGCTAAGATTACAATATATTTTAAAGCTAATTTGTCACCTGATTTATCCTGAATCTGGTCTTTTATGTCCAATATGTAGACTAATGAGAACAAATCGACTTGAGAAGATGCCTTTAAAAATAAAAATATTACAAAACCGTCATTGTATATACATTGAGCATTAATGCAACGTTTAGTGTGAGTGCTTAATGCACACCCATCTGCCTCTCTCAAGTAAAGTATGATCGATTTCTCAATGTTAAAAGAAACATTTATACTGCATTCGGGGAGTATCCTATCGATTTGCTGTTGAGATGTTATTGTAAATTATGCACAATTAATCTCCGATGCTTATTGCTTGTTGAAGGTACATTATGGTGAAAGATAGTAGGCAGTCAGAAAAAAGTGTTTTTGTAGGAGCAGAATAATCGAAAGACGTGTTTAATCGCCTTGAATAGCAGTTAATTAATTAGTTATCTTTCTGTTGAATGATCTAAGATTGAAGTATGATAATAGTATATTTATCCGTGATTGTCACACATTACTGGATCAAGTCTCAATCCGTTGCTCAACAAATTGCTCGGCTATTAATCATAAAATGCATTTGAAGCTGACGAAGGCTGCTCTGTCATTTAATTGATTGCAATACGAGTGCAGTGATCAATCGCTGGGTAATGCTAATAGCAATAGGCATTCTTTTTTACTGTCTTTTTTTATTAAGTGCACACTTCTGACAGAAATACGTGTGATGGTATCGAAAAATTTTCTTTTCGTATTTCACAGTCAAATTTACATGTTTTTCTTATGCAACGTTTCGTCAGCTTTTATCAATGTTCATTTGGATGACTGTCACTATCGATGCAGTAGTTGTTCTAAACGATGTTTCTGGTGGGGGGCTCACACATTTCACTGGAGGTGTATATCCAAGTTGTCGTTTCTGTTCTATAGGTATAAAAGTATAAAAGATGCCACAGATTGCTGGTTCCTTGTGTGTTGTTATAAAATTGATGATTCAGGTTTGGCAATAAGACATGATAGGGAGAAGGGAAAAGAGTGTCCATGTGGGACACTGTGGAAGGTAGTTGATATATGTAGACCAAAGTACAGGTGAGAGTAGAGTGTCATGTTATCTTCACTCTGGTGATCTCTCTCTGTTGAGTCTGGCCTACTCTGTCTGTCTCCTCCATGTACAACCAGCGTTCCTACAACCATTTTCCTGTAGCAATCTCCAGGGATATGTGGTATCACTTAAGCAAATTTGCAGCTAAAATGAACACTTGTACAGGGTATCTAGATTCTAATGTATAGTTTCCATGTGTGTCGTTAGAGATGTCGTAATTTCACCCTGATTTACAGTAACTTTTATTTAAGTTATTTTCATGAAAAACTCCTTTGATAATTTTAGTTTTCCTGGCGACATACCTTATTCAAATATGTTATGTAAATGTGTATGTCATATTTTAAAACTTGCAAATGCTACATGGTATGTCTGCAATTAATGCACGAAGGCTATTCATACACAAATATCCACCACTGTCTATAACCAGGTACTCATTCACGCAGTGAACTTGAGCAACGTGGTTTGAACAAATGCGTCCATGGCACAGGATTCGAGGCTGGATTATCTCAGTTGTAATTCCGATGCTCTATCCACTGCGCCACCTCACCCCACAATGTTATTCAAGTGGTTGATGTTCGCTTCAGAATTGCAGTAACCTCAAAATGAAAGCAAACCATGCAGATGGTGTATCTAAACTTGTCAGTAGTGGCTGCACTCATAGGTGATGCCACAAGAAGATTAGATTGTAGAGATCCAACTGCAAATGGTGTTATAATGAATACTGTGTGTCACAGGGAGATAGCTTGGGTGTTTATCAGACTGTGACAGGTCTTGAGAGTGAACAAGTGAGCAGCCCTCACCAGCTGCTGGTCACACACAGTGGGATGTTGTAGTGTAGTGGGTGGAACATCTGCCTCTCAACTGAGAGAATCCAGGTTCACATCCTTGTGATGACATTTTGAATATTCACTGCACATTGCTTCAGTTCACTCAAATGTATAAACAGGTACCTGGCAGTGAGAGAGAGGGAGAGGGGGGGAGAGAAGGAGAGCGAGAGAGGGAGAGAGAGGGAGGGAGAGAGGAGGGAGAGAGAGTGAGGGAGAGAGAGAAAGGGAGAGAGACAGGGAGAGAGAGGGAGGGAGAGGGCGAGAGAGGGAGAGAGGGAGAGAGAGAGGGAGAGGGAGGGAGAGAGAGAGGGAGATGATGATGACATGAGTGCAGAGAAGAGTGGAGAGTGAGAGATATGGAGGAGGAGGGAGTGGAGAGGAGAGAGAGAGGAGAGAGAGGGGGGGAAGGAGGATGGACAGGAAGACATGGAAACGAAGGATTGTATTGTTATTTGAACTGTGAAAAGTCACACTTCAATGTGATTGACACATTACTCAAGTGATTTTAACGCCAATGTTTCATACAATATTTATTGGGGTTTTCGCTTACCGTCTGTGCCTTGTAAACAGAGTCCCCTTATGTTCCTGCCACTCTTGTGGTCAACCCCGTGTCTGAGGACAGTCAGAAGCTACTGCCTGTGGTCCTCTGTGTGGAATAACACACCTCTCACCTTTCCTCTTACAGCCCTGGTGGTGGTTTGTGTCGTGGTGAGTTTTTTCTTCTTCATTCCTATTAAAATTTAACAGAGCAACACTTAGGCAGCTATTAAATAGTCCACGGTCTTCCTTTGTGAGCAGCCGAAACGTCATAGAAAAAGTAAACTGACTGTGTAATACCTTAAAATATCACTCATTTAACCATCCAGTCTGATGTACCTCTTCACTCATAAACACTTAGTGAGACTGTCTCTGTTGGATGCAGGAAGGTCTTCATGGGACTGTCTCTGTTGGATGCAGAAAGTCTTCATGAGACTGTCTCTGTTGGATGCAGGAAGGTCTTCATGAGACTGTCTCTGTTGGATGCAGGAAGGTCTTCATGAGATTGTCTCTGTTGGATGCAGGAAGGTCTTCATGAGATGATGAAGGTCTTCACGAGACTGTCTCTGTTGGATGCAGGAAGGTCTTCATGAGACTGTCTCTGTTGGATGCAGGAAGGTCTTCACGAGACTGTCTCTGTTGGATGCAGGAAGGTCTTGAGACTGTCTCTGTTGGATGCAGGAAGGTCTTCACGAGACTGTCTCTGTTGGATGCAGGAAGGTCTTCATGAGACTGTCTCTGTTGGATGCAGGAAGGTCTTCACGAGACTGTCTCTGTTGGATGCAGGAAGGTCTTCATGAGACTGTCTCTGTTGGATGCAGGAAGGTCTTCATGAGACCTTCATGAGACTGTCTATGTTGGATGCAGGAAGGTCTTCATGAGACTGACAGGGAATCAAGGCCAGCCTCACCCCTCACTGACAGGGAATCAAGGCCAGCCTCACCCCTCACTGACAGGGAATCAAGGCCAGCCTCACCCCTCACTGACAGGGAATCAAGGCCAGCCTCACACTCACTGACAGGGAATCAAGGCCAGCCTCACCCCTCACTGACAGGGAATCAAGGCCAGCCTCACCCCTCACTGACAGGGAATCAAGGCCAGCCTCACCCCTCACTGACAGGGAATCAAGGCCAGCCTCACCCCTCACTGACAGGGAATCAAGGCCAGCCTCACCCCTCACTGACAGGTAATCAAGGCCAGCCTCACCCCTCACTGACAGGGAATCAAGGCCAGCCTCACCCCTCACTGACAGGGAATCAAGGCCAGCCTCACCCCTCACTGACAGGGAATCAAGGCCAGCCTCACCCCTCACTGACAGGGAATCAAGGCCAGCCTCACCCCTCACTGACAGGGAATCAAGGCCAGCCTCACCCCTCACTGACAGGGAATCAAGGCCAGCCTCACCCCTCACTGACAGGGAATCAAGGCCAGCACAGGGAATCAAGGCCAGCCTCACCCCTCACTGACAGGGAATCAAGGCCAGCCTCACCCCTCACTGACAGGGAATCAAGGCCAGCCTCACCCCTCACTGACAGGGAATCAAGGCCAGCCTCACCCCTCACTGACAGGGAATCAAGGCCAGCCTCACCCCTCACTGACAGGGAATCAAGGCCAGCCTCACCCCTCACTGACAGGGAATCAAGGCCAGCCTCACCCCTCACTGACAGGGAATCAAGGCCAGCCTCACCCCTCACTGACAGGGAATCAAGGCCAGCCTCACCCTCACTGACAGGGAATCAAGGCCAGCCTCACCCCTCACTGACAGGGAATCAAGGCCAGCCTCACCCCTCACTGACAGGGAATCAAGGCCAGCCTCACCCCTCACTGACAGGGAATCAAGGCCAGCCTCACCCCTCACTGACAGGGAATCAAGGCCAGCCTCACCCCTCACTGACAGGGAATCAAGGCCAGCCTCACCCCTCACTGACAGGGAATCAAGGCCAGCCTCACCCCTCACTGACAGGGAATCAAGGCCAGCCTCACCCCTCACTGACAGGGAATCAAGGCCAGCCTCACCCCTCACTGACAGGGAATCAAGGCCAGCCTCACCCCTCACTGACAGGGAATCAAGGCCAGCCTCACCCCTCACTGACAGGGAATCAAGGCCAGCCTCACCCCTCACTGACAGGGAATCAAGGGGAGAACAACAAGTATTACTAACAGTATATTACAGGCCATCTATTTCACAGGACATCTATTTCACAGTCGGTCTATTATTGCTGTCAGTAATCTTCATCACACAGCTACCACTAGATGGTGACACAGTGTGATCTCCTAAAAAACGTCCCAGTCCTTGTCTGGGGGGCCACACCATTGAGTGACGTTTCTGCGCTGAGAAATTACCATATCACCATCTGGCAGTATCTGTCTGATGAAGATCGCTGATAGCAATTGAAATGTCAAGATAAATTGACCGTGAAATAAGTAGATATATTAGCCATGTCGTACATTTGAATGTGCAGGTATGGTTTGTGTGAGATCCAGTGCGCCGTTCTGGCCAGGTTAGCTCCACTACACTTGCAATGACACGCCACATTTCATCTGGCAGAATATTGCAGAATCAAGCAGCTTTGTGGAAGATCAGATGGGAGGAGAAAGCCGTCCAGATTTTCCAGCTGTTAAACAATTGTTGTCCTAGTTGATTGATATACCGATAAGGTGGACAAGTTTGGCTCATGAACTATGTGCTCTGGAGAGACCTTAAGAGAACTTTTTCTCAATTCCCCGTAGTATTGACTAATAAATATTTCTCTGGTTGCCTCATTGATCAATCTCAAAATGATGGATCATGTCTGACAGTGTGTGCCTGGTAGTTTTCTAGGACCCTATATTTCAAATTGTCTGTGTGTAGGTCAATCAATCATATTCACGGGTTTATTGGATTTTTTGTATGTTTTGTTTACATTCAATACTCCTATCATGACAGAATCTGTGACAAATGTGACATTTCAGGTTGTAGGGTAATGTATCAATTGGATCATTGAATGTGTGGTTTTGTTCATCGAACGTGTGGTTTGGTTTATTGAATGTGTGTTCTTGGTTCATTGAATGTGTGGTTTTGTTAATTGAATGTGTGTTCTTGGTTCATTGAATGTGTGGTTTGGTTCATTGGATGTATGTTCTTGGTTCATTGAATGTGTGGTTTTGTTCATTGAACATGTGGTTTGGTTCATTGAATGTGTGCTCTTGGTTCATTGAATGTGTCGTCTTTGTTCATTGGATGTGTTCGTGGTTCATTGAATGTGTGGTTTAGTTAATTGAATGTGTGGTTTAGTTAATTGAATGTGTGGTCTTGGTTAATTGAATATCTATTCATGGATTATTGAATGTGTGGTTTGGTTCATTGAATGTGTGGTTTGGTTTATTGAATGTGTGGTTTGATTCATTGAATGTGTGGCCTTGGTTCATTGAATGTGTGTGGTCTTAGTTCAATGAATGTGTGGTTTTGTTCATTGAATGTGTGTTCTTGGTTTATTGAATGTGTGGTTTGGTTCATTGAATGTGTGTGGTCTTGGTTCATTGAATGTGTGGTTTGGTTAATGGAATGAGTGGTCTGGTTCATTGAATTTGTGGTTTGGTTAATTGGATGTGCAGTCTTGGTTCATTGAATGTGTGGTTTGGTTCATTGAATGTTTGGTTTGATTAATTTAAGGTGTGGTTTAGTTCATTAAATGTGTGGTCTTGGTTCATTGAATGTGTGGTTTGGTTCATTGAATGTGTGGTTTGGTTAATTGAATATGTGTTCTTGGTTAATTGAATGTGTGATTTTGTTAATTGAATGTGTGGTTTTGTTAATTGAATGTGTGGTCTTAGTTCATTGAATGTGTGGTGTGGTTCAGTGAATGTGTGGTGTGGTTCAGTGAATGTGTGGTGTGGTTCAGTGAATGTGTGGTGTGGTTCTGTGAATGTGTGGTGTGGTTCAGTGAATGTGTATTCTTGATACATTGAATGTTTGGTCTTAGTTCATTGAAAGTCAGCCATGATTAATTTAATGTGTACACAAAAATTACAAAACAATACTATAACAGTGTGAATTTTGGACGAAATCGCAGAATGAGTAAACATTTAGTCATGTGAGCCCTTGAGATCAGGTGTAGATTAATTGATTGACCACAAGGTTGGAACTTTGGAAGTTTATTTCAACATTGATTTTCTTGTGAACACACAATGAATGACCAAGGACGCATCAGGTGGGAGCTCCCTATAGTTGTGAATCTCTCACTGCGAAGATGTCACAAAAACTGTCTTATCTCTCTCGGCCAGTCGTCTTTCTTGGCCAATTACATGAATAAAAATAACAATGAATGACTCACATTTCGATGTTTCATTCTGATAATGTTTTTTCTGATAAAATGAAAAAGTAAGTAACGAATATTGATATGTTGTGTAAATTGAGAGCAGTAGGTCTTATGACGGGCTGTAAATTGAGAGCAGTAGGTCTTATGACGGGCTGTAAATTGAGAGCAGTAGGTCTTATGACGGGCTGTAAACAGCACCATTTTTTAAGGAACCGGGAACGTTTCGTCTTGTGAAGTTTTTAAGACAACTAAGTAGTATTGCGTTCTCGTGTAGTAGGGTCTAGAGAGATGTTCATCACTGGTTGCTTACAGAACAACTGCTTCAAAGCTAAGAATACCTCAGCGATGTCAACACCAAACTAAATCACTTGCAAAGACACTTTTGTTTCTGCTTTGTGGAACCTCTGCTTGTCAAGTGCAGGAGATTCTAAAATGTGTATTTAGTACATATTTGCAGTGCACAATCTGGCAATGAAATCTTCCTGCTCATATTTGACCTCTGGACATTGTTGTCCATCCGAAGTGCCCTCATTTACTGCTCCTTTTCCAGTGTCCTTGTTTCCTTCACTTGCCCTTTTCCTTGCCCCTTTCCTTTGCCCTACCCTTTCCCTTGCCCCCTTCCTTTGCCCTAACCTTTCCCATGCTCCCTTTGCCCTATCCTTTCCCATGCCCCTTTCCTTTGCCCTACCCTTTCCCTTGCCCCCTTCCTTTGCCCTATCTTTCCCATGCTCCCGTTGCCCTATCCTTTCCCATGCCCCCTTCCTTTGCTCTAACCTTTCGCATGCACCCGTTGCCCTACCCTTTCCCATGCTCCCTTTGCCCTACCCTTTCCCATGTTCCCTTTGCCCTATGCTCCCGTTGCCCTACCCTTTCCCATGCTCCCGTTGCCCTACCCGTTCCCATGCTCCCTTTGCCCTAGGCTCTCTTTGCCCTACCCTTTCCCATGCTCCCTTTGCCCTACCCTTTCCCATGCCCCCATTGCCCTACCCTTTCCCATGCTCCCTTTGCCCTACCCTTTCCCATGCTCCCTTTGCCCTACCCTTTCCCATGCCCCCGTTACACTACCTTTTCCCATGCTCCCGTTGCCCTACCCTTTCCCATGCTCCCTTTGCCCTACGCTCCCTTTGCCCTACCCTTTCCCATGCTCCCTTTGCCCTACCCATTTTCATGCTCCCTTTGCCCTACCCTTTCCCATGCTCCCTTTGCCCTACCCTTTCCCATGCCCCCTTTGCCCTACCCTTTCCCATGCCCCCGTTACACTACCTTTTCCCATGCTCCCGTTGCCCTACCCTTTCCCATGCTCCCTTTGCCCTACGCTCCCTTTGCCCTACCCTTTCCCATGCTCCCTTTGCCCTACCCATTTTCATGCTCCCTTTGCCCTACCCTTTCCCATGCTCCCTTTGCCTTATCCTTTCCCATGCTCCCATTGCCCTACCCTTTCCCATGCCCCCTTCCTTTGCCCTACCCTTTCCCATGCCCCCTTCCTTTCTTGTTTCATTATAGCTTGGGTGACTATTTGTTTACAATGTTGTTTCATTGACTATTTGATTAATGCATTGACCAATTCGTTCATATATTGAGTAGTTGGTTGATTGTTTCATTTGTTTATGTTAATGATTATTTGATCACTTAATAGATCGGTCACTTGATCCAATCAGTTGATTGATTGGCAAAGTCAGGTGTAAAGTCTGGTTCCGTGTTTGTTCAGGGGGTGTCCACCAGGGGTAGTTGTAAGATCTCTCCCTGATGCCGCAACATTGGCACCTTTGTGACTTTTTTGAAGACCATCTATGAAGAAATGGCCTGGTGATTGGTGGCTGAGACCATCTGATAGGTCTCTGTATTGCTGCAAGACGACTCTATCACAGTCTAATTGACACCATCCATTGTCTATGGAATCCTCAATCATGCCCCAATCAAACTATCCATCAAGTTGTCGATTGAATTCTGCCACAGATCAGGTGGATAGTGGCAGAACCTTTCATGGAAAGTGAGCTTTTAGGTTAATGACACTGTCAGTATGGGCAGATAATTGAAGGTGTCTTGTCTTTCTGGTGTGGATGGGGGGTGGGTGGGTGGGTTGGCATGCATATTTCACATGTTTCTGCATACATGCATGTTTTTAACTTAACTTTTTCTTTGTCTCCATCTCCCTGTCTCTCCATCCATCTTCACTCCATCCCTCCACCCTTCTTCCCTTGCTCGCTCCCTCCCTATCTCCCTCCATCACTCTCTCCATCCCTCTGTCCCTCCATCCCTGCGTCCCTTCCTCCCTCCCTCCCTCCCTCCCACCCCCTTCATCCCTCTCTCCATCCCTCCCTCCATCTCTCCCTATATCCTTTCCTCCATCCTTTCCTTCCCTCTCTATCTTCCTTCCTTCCAACCCTCCCTCCATACCTACCTCCCTCTGTCTGTCCCTCCCTCCCTCCCTCCCTTCATCCCTCCCTCCCTATCACTTTCCCTCCCTGCCACCCTCCCTTCATCCCTCCTCTCTCCCATCCTCCCTCCCTCTCTTCCTCCCACCCTCCCTCCATCCCAGTCTCTCACCCTCCTTCTGTCCCTCCCTCCCTCCATCTCTCCCTCCCTCCCTCTCCCTCCCTCCCGACGCATTCAACTGTGGCGGTCATCTGAGCTTTCAGGAAAGGCACAATGTGTGGGTGTACATACTCGGCGAATGTTGCCTTTCTGGTCGGATGCACCATGTGGATGACGGTAGCCATGTCGAGCACTTGAATTGTTGCTTGTCTGGCTGGATTGGCACGGCCAGTTGGCGCGTTGGCACACACGAGGATGTCCGACTTGAGCGAACTTCAGTCTGATGGAGGAGGTTCTCGTTGATTCTCAAATTTGAAGAATTCGGCCGTATCCTTGTCCAGACATAATTGCAGAGAAAGGAAGAGTTGGATGACGAGTCTTTCATTTCCATATCTCAACTTTGCTTCCTTTCTTTCGGGGCTCGGGACGGCTTTCGAAAGTAAACATCTTTATCGTGTCTGACAGAGGAACCGTTATCTTGTCTAGCCGTGTCTGTGTGTATTCCTTGTGAAGGGTCTAGCCATGTCTGTGTGTATTCCTCGTGAAGGGTCTAGCCATGTCTGTGTGTGTTCCTCGTGAAGGGTCTAGCCCGTGTCTGTAAATATTCCTCGTGAAGGGTCTAGCCCGTGTCTGTGTTTATTCCTCGTGAAGGGTCTAGCTGTGTCTGTGTGTATTCCTCGAGAAGGGCCTAGCCATGTCTGTGTGTATTCCTCGTGAAGGGTCTGGCCAAATTTGTGGATTTGGGACAGTGACATGGCTACTACTACCACATCACCCTTCTCCAACACTCTCGCAATGTGCAATGCCCATGTGCCACCATTTTGGTTCGAATCCTGTGCTGCGGTGTCTCCTCGATAGCGACTACCATAGTCTTAGAGGAGTCTCCTGACCCTACTTTTTGTTAATTATCGTACATTATACCATGTTTACAATAACGTTATATATTTGTATTATTTCTATTTTTGACATTGATGTGTTGTATGTATTATTTGAAATGTCTGGGTCAAATAAAACAAATTCTTCTTCTTATATGACCTTGTTCTTAACCTTTCGGTATCGGTTCCAATATTATAATAAAAAACCTGTTCACGAAATAAGATCAAATGAATAATTAACATGTGCATGGGTTTTTATGCATTTATTGACAAATTTGACCTTGACTGAAGTGACCTTTACCCCAAATTCAATCCAACTGCATCTATAGTCCACCTAAGACAATTTTGTAGATGGAACATGACACCAAGATGGTGAATATATACACTACAGTACATTCTTGTCTTGAAATATCCATATTTTGGGCTAAAATGACATTGACTTTGACCTTATCACGTGACATTGACCTAGAATTGGCAGAATAACACCAGAAATGGATTCTCTAAAATCCCAAAATTGTGGTCTCATTTATGGTTCTACTACTTTTAGTTCTCAAATTATTGCACAACCTTACACTGAATGGCAGCCATCTTGGATTTTTCCAATATGGCCACCACAGTGGGAGCCCAGCTTGGCTCCCACAGAAAAATTAAATGTCATGGCCATATCTAACGCTGGTCCAAAAATGGTGCTTGTGGAACGATGAAAAATTGAGGTGTTTATTGAGGATAAGCCCTGACTACAGGGAGTAAAGTGTAAAGAGCTTTGAGCAGTCTTGAGGACTGGATACTGCGCTATATAAGAACTTACCTTTACTTTATACCTCCAACCCTCCTTACTCCCTCCTCTCTGCCCTTCCTCCTTCACTATCTCCGTCTTTTGTCACATCCTCATCCCCCTCCTTCCAGTTGTAGCCCACCCACTGGTATGACATAAGCCTCTGTTTGATCTCTCACAACGATTAATTCTCATTTTCACAGCCCACCACTCACAGCCCATCTCTTACAGCCCACCTTTCGCAGCCCACCTCTCACAGCCCACCTCCCACAACCCACCTCTCACAGCCCATCTCCCACAGCCCACCTCTAACAGCCCACAGCCCACCTCCCACATCCCAACTATCACAGTCCACAGCCCACATCCCACAGCTCACGTCCCACAGCCCACCTATCACAGCCCACCTCTCACAGCCCACCTCCCACAGCCCATCTCCCACAGCCCACCACTAACAGCCCACCTCCCATAGCCCACCTATCACAGCTCACCTCCCGCAGCCAGCTCATACAGCCCACCTCTCACAGCCCACCTCTCACAGCCCACCTCTTACAGCCCGCCTCTCACAGCCCGCCTCTCACAGCCCATCTCCCACAGCCCACCTCCCACAGCTCACCTCCCATATAGCCCACCTCCCACAGCCCATCTCCCACAGCCCACCACTAACAGCCCACCTCCCACAGCCCACCTATCACAGCTCACCTCCTGCAGCCAGCTCATACAGCCCACCTCTCACAGCCCACCTCTCACAGCCCATCTCCTTCAACCCACCTCCCACAGCCCACCTTTCGCAGCCCATCTCTTACAGCCCACCTCTCATAGCCCATCTCTTACAGCCCACATCATCCCACAGTCCACCTCTCACAGTCCACCTCCCACAGCCCACCTCTCACAGCCCATCTCCCACAGCCCACCTCCCTCAGCCCACCACTAACAGCCCACCTCCTACAGCCCACCTCCCACAGCCCACCTCTCACAGCCCACCTCTCACAGCCCACCTCTTACAGCCCACCTCTCACAGCCTGCCTCTCACAGCCCACGTCTAACAGCCCACCTCTTACAGCCCACCTCTAACAGCCCACCTCTCACAGCCCACCTCCTTCAACCCACCTCCCACAGCCCACCTTTCGCAGCCCATCTCTTACAGCCCACCTCTCATAGCCCATCTCTTACAGCCCACATCATCCCACAGTCCACCTCTCACAGTCCACCTCCCACAGCCCACCTCTCACAGCCCATCTCCCACAGCCCACCTCCCTCAGCCCACCACTAACAGCTCACCTCCTACAGCCCACCTCCCACAGCCCACCTCTCACAGCCCACCTCTTACAGCCCACCTCTCACAGCCCTATCACAGCTCACCTCTTACAGCCCTCCTCTCACAGCCCACCTATCACAGCCCACCATTAACAGCCCACCTATCACAGCTCACCTCCCGCAGCCCACCATTAACAGCCCACCTCCCACAGCCCACCTCTTACAGCCCACCTCTCACAGCCCACCTATCACAGCCCAACATTAACAGCCCACCTCTCACAGCCCACCTCTTACAGCCCACCTCTCACAGCCCACCTCTCACAGCCCATCTCTTACAGCCCACCTCCCTCAACACACCTCTCACAGCCCACATCTCACAGCCCATGTCCCACAGCCCATCTCCCTCAAACCACCTCCCATAGCCCACCTCTCATTGCCCACCTCCCACAGCCCACCTCTCACAGCCCACCTCCCACAACCCACCTCTCACAGCTCACCTCCCTCAACCCATCTCCCACAGCCCACCTCTCAAAGCCCACCTCCCACAGCCCATCTCCCTCAACCCACCTCTCACTGCCCACCTCCCACAGCCCACCTCTCACAGCCCATCTATTACAGCCCACATCATCCCACAGTCCACCTCTCACAGCCCACCTCTTACAGCCCATCTCCTTCAACCCACCTCCCACAGCCCACCTTTCGCAGCCCATCTCTTACAGCCCACATCATCCCACAGTCCACCTCTCACAGTCCACCTCCCACAGCCCACCTCTCACAGCCCATCTCCCACAGCCCACCTCCCTCAGCCCACCACTAACAGCCCACCTCCTACAGCCCACCTCCCACAGCCCACCTCTCACAGCCCACCTCTTACAGCCCTATCACAGCTCACCTCTTACAGCCCTCCTCTCACAGCCCACCTATCACAGCCCACCATTAACAGCCCACCTATCACAGCTCACCTCCCGCAGCCCACCATTAACAGCCCACCTCCCACAGCCCACCTTCCCAAGAGCCAGCCTATAAAGCCCACTCCTCACAGCCCAATTCTTACAGCCCACCTCTCTCACAGCCCACCTCCTCCCACAGCCTACCACTAAATAACAGCCCACCTCCCACACAGCTTCTTACTACTGTGCCCACAGCCCACCTCTCCCTCAACACACCTCTCACACAGCCTTTTACTTCTCACAGCTTCTCCACGCCCCACAGCCCCTCTCCCTCCCCTCAACCCACTCCCATAGCCCACCTCTCTGCTCCACCTCCCAAAGCCCTCTCCAAAGCTTCTCCACCTCCCACAGCCCACCTCTCACAGCCCACCTCCCACAACCCACCTCTCACAGCTCACCTCCCTCAACCCATCTCCCACAGCCCACCTCTCAAAGCCCACCTCCCACAGCCCATCTCCCTCAACCCACCTCTCACTGCCCACCTCCCACAGCCCACCTCTCACAGCCCATCTATTACAGCCCACATCATCCCACAGTCCACCTCTCACAGCCCACCTCTTACAGCCCATCTCCTTCAACCCACCTCCCACAGCCCACCTTTCGCAGCCCATCTCTTACAGCCCACATCATCCCACAGTCCACCTCTCACAGTCCACCTCCCACAGCCCACCTCTCACAGCCCATCTCCCACAGCCCACCTCCCTCAGCCCACCACTAACAGCCCACCTCCTACAGCCCACCTCCCACAGCCCACCTCTCACAGCCCACCTCCTACAGCCCACCTCCCACAGCCCACCTCTCACAGCCCACCTCCCACAGCCCACCTCCCACAGCCCACCTATCACAGCCCACCTCCCACAGCCCACCTCCCACAGCCCACCACTAACAGCCCACCTCCCTCAACCCACCTATCACAGCTCACCTTCCGCAGCCAGCTCATAAAGCCCACCTCTCACAGCCCACCTCTTACAGCCCACCTCTCACAGCCCACCTCCCACAGCCTACCACTAACAGCCCACCTCCCACAGCCTACTACTAACAGCCCACAGCCCACCTCCCTCAACACACCTCTCACAGCCCACTTCTCACAGCCCACGTCCCACAGCCCCTCTCCCTCAACCCACCTCCCATAGCCCACCTCTCACTGCCCACCTCCCACAGCCCCCCTCTCAAAGCCCACCTCCCACAGCCCATCTCCCTCAACCCACCTCCCTCAACCCACCTCCCACAGCCCACCTCCCACAGCCCACCTCCCTCAAACCACCTCCCACAGCCCACCTCTCACTGCCCAACTCTTCCTGAAGACACCTGGCAGCTGCTGTGTGACAGGCAGCAGTGACAAGGCTACCAACAAACATAGACACCATCACAAAAACTGCTATTTTGCAAGATAAAACTTGATAAACACTAGAACTTTTGCGATAGGATCGCAAGACCAGCCGGTGATCATTCTCGCGTCTCACGACTGACGCAGGATGCGTAGATAACATTGATCAGGTCACTTCTGAAAATGTCAGTGGACACTCCACTTTGCAACCATTTTGTGACAAAAATAGAGTGACCTAGAATATATATATATACAGTCACATTACAGTCACTCTTGTAATATAGGACACACTTGATAACATAGCCGCCTCATAACTAAAGTCACACTAGGACACACCCACTTTTTTCCCACCAGTAAAAGTACAAGAAAATAATCACACTAATACAGTCACCTTGTTATTAAGGTCACTTTTATTCTGTTCTGAGGGGGACCTTAATAGAGAGGTCCACTGCTTCTGTCATGAAATGGTTTTGTAAGACAACTTTCTATCATGTGCCGTGTGTTACAGTTGTGTTCTTCTCTCACTAGGTGGGGCCACTGAAACAGGCCATCGTGCCGCCCACCGTGGTGCCACCTGTTGACCTGGATGGTGCCAGCAGGTGGCGAGGCGGCATGAGTGCGATCGAACAGCGCGACTATGAGCATGACTTTGTCCTGACTGTGGCCGTGCCACTCTCCCTCACCCTCGGGCTGCTACTTATCTTGAGCTTCATCGTCTTCTGTAACCGCGAGGGCATGTAAGTGTTTCTACCTAACTAGGGCTGCAGGGCGTGTGTTTTCTCCTAGGTATGTAAGTGACATGGCGTGCTGTGGTGCAGTGGCTGGAGCAACGGACTCTCAATCGAGAGAACCCAGGTTCGAATCCTATGCTGCTGGGTCAAACTATGGGCAAGTTCATTCACTTCACGTTATTCTAGTTCACTTAGATGTACGAATGAGTACCTGGCTATAGACAGTAATGGATAATTGTGTACAAATAGCATTTGCACATTAACTGCAACATGGCTGAATGCTTCCCAGAAAAGTTGAGATGGTATTCGATTGAACATGTCTACGAGGGTAAAGTAAAGTGTAAAGCACTTTGAGACTATCCTCAGGAGTGGGCCTCACTACGGCATGTAAGTGTTTCTCCTTCACTAGGTCATGTAAGTGTTTCTCCCCCACTAGGGCATGTAAGTGTTTCTCCCTCACTAGGGCATGTAAGTGTTTCACCCTAACTAGGGCATGTAAATATTTCTCCCTCACTAGGGCATGTAAGTGTTTCACCCTCACTAGGGCATGTAAGTGTTTCACCCTAACTAAGGCATGTAATTGTTTCACCCTCACTAGGGCATTTAAGTGTTTCCCCCACACTAGGGCATGCAAGTGTTTCTCCCCCACTAGGGCATGTAAGTGTTTCACCCACATTAGGGCATGTCAGTGTTTCACCCACACTAGGGCATGTCAGTGTTTCACCCTCACTAGGGCATGTAAGTCTCTCTCCCTCACTAGGGCATGTAAGTCTCTCTCCCTCACTAGGGCATGTAAGTCTCTCCCTCACTAGGGCATGTACGTGTTTTTCCTCACTAAGGCATGTAAGTGTTTCACCCTAACTAGGGCATGTAAGTGTTTCTCCCTAGGGCATGTCTCTCTCCCTCACTAGGGCATGTAAGTCTCACCCTCACTACGGCATGTAAGTGTTTCTCCTTCACTGGGACATGTAAGAGTTTCTCCCTCACTAGGACATGTAAGTGTTTCTCCCTCACTGGGGCATGTAAGAATTTCTCCCTCACTAGGACATGTAAGTGTTTCTCCCCCACTAGGGCATGTAAGTGTTTCACCCACATTAGGGCATGTCAGTGTTTCACCCACACTAGGGCATGTCAGTGTTTCACCCTCACTAGGGCATGTAAGTTTCTCTCCCTCACTAGGGTAAGTAAGTCTCTCTCCCTCACTAGGGCATGTAAGTCTCTCCCTCACTAGGGCATGTACGTGTTTTTCCTCACTAAGGCATGTAAGTGTTTCACCCTAACTAGGGCATGTAAGTGTTTCTCCCTAGGGCATGTCTCTCTCACTCACTAGGGCATGTAAGTCTCAACCTCACTACGGCATGTAAGTGTTTCTCCTTCACTGGGACATGTAAGAGTTTCTCCCTCACTAGGACATGTAAGTGTTTCTCCCTCACTGGGGCATGTAAGAATTTCTCCCTCACTAGGACATGTAAGTGTTTCACCCTACCTAGTGCATGTAAGTGTTTCTCCCTAGGGCATGTCTCTCTCCCTCACCAGGGCATGTAAGTCTCTCCCTCACTAGGGCATGTAAGTCTCTCCCTCACTAGGGCATGTCTCTTCCTCACTAGGGCATGTAAGTCTCTCCCTCATTAAGGCATGTAAGTATCTGCCTCACTAGGGCATGTCTCTTTCCCTCACTAGGGCATGTAAGTCTCTCCCTCACTAGGGCATGTCTCTTTCCCTCACTAGGGCATGTAAGTATCTCCCTCACTAGGGCATGTAAGTCTCTCCCTCACTAGGGCATGTAAGTATCTCCCTCACTAGGGTATGTAAGTCTCTCCCTCACTAGGGCATGTCTCTCTCCCTCACTAAGGCATGTAAATCTCTCTCTCACTAGGGCATGTAAGTCTCTCCTTCACTAGGGCATGTCAGTCTCTCCCTCACTAGGACATGTAAGTCTCTCTCTCACTAGGGCATGTAAGTTTCTCCCTCACTAGGGCATGTAAGTCTCTCCCTCACTAGCGCATGTCTCTCCCTCACTAGGGCATGTAAGTCTCTCTCTCTCACTAGGGCATGTAAGTCTCTCCCTCACTAGGGCATGTAAGTTTCTCCCTCACTAGGGCATGTAAGTCTCTCCCTCACTAGGGCATGTCTCTTTCCCTCACTAGGGCATGTCTCTCTCCCTCACTAGGACATGTAAGTCTCTCCCTCACTAGGGCATGTCTCTCTCCCTCACTAGGGCATGTAAGTCTTTCCCTCACTAGGGCATGTCTCTCTCCCTAACTAAGGCATGTAAATCTCTCCCTCACTAGGACATGTAAGTCTCTCTCTCACTAGGGCATGTAAGTCTCCCTCACTAGGGCATGTAAGTTTCTCCCTCACTAGGGCATGTAAGTCTCTCCCTCACTAGTGCATGTCTCTCTCCCTCACTAGGGCAAGTAAGTCTCTCTCTCACTAGGGCATGTAAGTCTCTCCCTCACTAGGGCATGTAAGTTTCTCCCTCACTAGGGCATGTAAGTCTCTCCCTCACTAGTGCATGTCTCTCTCCCTCACTAGGGCATGTCTCTCTCCCTCACTAGGGCATGTAAGTCTCTCTCCCTCACTAGGGCATGTAAGTCTCTCCCTCACTAGGGCATGTACGTGTTTTTCCTCACTAAGGCATGTAAGTGTTTCACCCTAACTAGGGCATGTAAGTGTTTCTCCCTAGGGCATGTCTCTCTCACTCACTAGGGCATGTAAGTCTCAACCTCACTACGGCATGTAAGTGTTTCTCCTTCACTGGGACATGTAAGAGTTTCTCCCTCACTAGGACATGTAAGTGTTTCTCCCTCACTGGGGCATGTAAGAATTTCTCCCTCACTAGGACATGTAAGTGTTTCTCCCTCACTAGGGCATGTAAGTGTTTCACCCTACCTAGTGCATGTAAGTGTTTCTCCCTAGGGCATGTCTCTCTCCCTCACCAGGGCATGTAAGTCTCTCCCTCACTAGGGCATGTAAGTCTCTCCCTCACTAGGGCAT
Organism: Paraescarpia echinospica; assembly: GCA_020002185.1. Taxonomy (NCBI): domain Eukaryota; kingdom Metazoa; phylum Annelida; class Polychaeta; order Sabellida; family Siboglinidae; genus Paraescarpia; species Paraescarpia echinospica. The sequence continues at coordinate 72,595,254 of CM034534.1, forward strand.
GTCTCTCTTCCTCACTAGGGCATGTAAGTCTCTCCCTCATTAAGGCATGTAAGTCTCTGCCTCACTAGGGCATGTCTCTCTCCCTCACTAGGGCATGTAAGTCTCTCCCTCACTAGGGCATGTCTCTCTCCCTCACTAGGGCATGTAAGTATCTCCCTCACTAGGGCATGTAAGTCTCTCCCTCACTAGGGCATGTAAGTATCTCCCTCACTAGGGTATGTAAGTCTCTCCCTCACTAGGGCATGTCTCTCTCCCTCACTAAGGCATGTAAATCTCTCTCTCACTAGGGCATGTAAGTCTCTCCCTCACTAGGACATGTATGTCTCTCTCTCACTAGGGCATGTAAGTTTCTCCCTCACTAGGGCATGTAAGTCTCTCCCTCACTAGCGCATGTCTCTCTCCCTCACTAGGGCATGTAAGTCTCTCTCTCTCACTAGGGCATGTAAGTCTCTCCCTCACTAGGGCATGTCTCTTTCCCTCACTAGGGCATGTCTCTCTCCCTCACTAGGGCATGTAAGTCTCTCCCTCACTAGGGCATGTCTCTCTCCCTCACTAGGGCATGTAAGTCTTTCCCTCACTAGGGCATGTCTCTCTCCATAACTAAGGCATGTAAGTCTCTCCCTCACTAGGACATGTAAGTCTCTCTCACTAGGGCATGTAAGTCTCCCTCACTAGGGCATGTAAGTTTCTCCCTAACTAGGGCATGTAAGTCTCTCCCTCACTAGTGCATGTCTCTCTCCCTCACTAGGGCAAGTAAGTCTCTCACTAGGGCATGTAAGTCTCTCCCTCACTAGGGCATGTAAGTTTCTCCCTCACTAGGGCATGTAAGTCTCTCCCTCACTAGTGCATGTCTCTCTCCCTCACTAGGGCATGTCTCTCTCCCTCACTAGGGCATGTAAGTCTCTCCCTCACTAGGGCATGTAAGTCTCTCTCTCACTAGGGCATGTCTCTCTCCCTCACTAGGGCATGTCTCTCTCCCTCACTAGTGCATGTAAGTCTCTCCCTCACTAGGGCATGTAAGTCTCTCTCTCTCGCACTAGGACATGTATGTGTTTCAATAATAATTATGTTTTTGTGTTGATCACATAAGTGTAAAATCAAATTACAAACTTTTAAAGATCTAAACTACTTTTGATGATAGGCAGACTCCTAAAAAAATCTAGCAAATTTGATTTAATGTAGATAATTTCTGGCCAAACATAATTTGGACTGGAGATATTTCTTTGCAGGTCGAAGGTGACACTTGTTTAAAATACATTGAAATAGACCAATTACAAGATTATTATACAGATGGCATTTCATGTAAAAATATTGGAATTTAAGTAAAAATGGTGGATTAAAAAATTGCATATTTCTATACTATATATCACTGTTGCACCATAGATGATGTTGTAATGTTCCTACATTTAGCAAAAAAATATACAAGAAGAAACTCTAAGTCCACTTGGAACACACCCTTTTTTGGGGTGATTATTATGAAGACATTGTCCCTTCATCTATCTTGCATACTGAATTCTAATCTCATCAGACAGACATTGATCTTGCCTTGGTTCACACTGCAACCTCCTAAGTCGCCAAGAGTCTCTCTCTTGTCTTCTCATCAATTTCTGCTGTACTGACTGTAGGTAAAAACTGTCTTCATTCAGGGCACATCCCATAAGTTTGTGAAGTACAAAATACATTTAGTTCTCGTGTGTGTTGTTTTGGTTGTCACAACTTTTTGCAAAAAACAGCAATCATTTCCCTAGCGCCACCTGATGAATGGAACTGGTATTAATGCACATTGATTTCAAAGTTGTTCCTATTAAGAGGATGTTTCTTACACCAAGAGTCCTTTTAATGGGAGTTCGCTGGAGCATATGTACTTGAATAATCATGACTGAACCAGTATGACAGCCTTTTACACATCCACATAATTCATCACATTTAATGCAAATCAGCACAGATCACGAGCTTTAAAATGATACCTAACTTGTTGAAACATCTTCAGTAGTTTTTGATTTATTGCTAAAATTGAATCAACATTTTAAAAAGCAACATCTACAGAAATGACATCATTTTGACTCATATCATCTATAGTATTTTTTTAATAAGTGGGTTTATCAATACTGTATTCGTTCTATTAAGCGTACAGTACACTTAGGAAATATTTGAGACATGTAAACATGTCAAATTTTGTGTTCCAATAAGCGTACAGGGTGTGCACTCATTTTCTCTGGTTCCTGTGGGTCCTGAGTACAGCCGTCTCAGCAGACGTGACTGACAGGCGATTTATGAATCTGACATACGAGCAACAGGATACCAGAACACTGTAAAAATATGATAATTTAGGTGAACCTTTCGATGTTGTTTCATCACCAAGCTTTGAATCTAGTGTGATATTGGTAGAAATTAAAACACAATGATGGATTCAACAGTCAAGTTTGCCATTGAGATCACTGTCAGTTAGATGCTGCTAAAAAGGGGGTGTACGCTAATTAGGGCATGTATGCTTAATAGAACGAATACGGTACATGTATTTTCTTAGTTTTGGATTATTTGTCGAGAAAATAAATTGGACGTCGAAAGATAAGATTATAATATATGTATTTTTGGTCAAAATCACAAAATTGATGGGACATGGCCGAGACGGCTATTTTTTAGCTTATATGCGGAATAAGCCTGTGTGATTTAATATCTGATTCGCTGAGACAGGTCACATATGAGACCACCCCTTTCCTTCTACACATGATATTTGCATCTAAAACCTTGTTCATGCTTATGTGAAAGCATCGTCATCACGGAGGTGTTACAGTTTATTGGTATCATTGATCTGTTGAACATGTGGACGTCTGCAATTCTCCATGGGTTTTTTTACAGTTAAACTAGTGAGGCTGCTAGCAGATCACACACAGTGAATGGAACAAATAATGCCAGTGGTTTGTAATGTATTCCGTTTGAGTTTTGATATGGGAGGATGAAACATGCGTATATTGATTCTGGTGACAGTGAATTTGCTGCATCTAAAACCGTGTCATCTCTGTGTCACTGTGTCACTTCTGTGTCACCTGCATCAGTGTGTATAAAGACAGTTTCACTGTGTCTGCATTGTTATGTCTGAATGACATGTCAGTTGTAGGCATGACCTCGTTACTGGATAATATTGCTCCAGTCGTTAACATTACTTTGTATTCAGAACAACTGGAAACCTCTCTCTGAGCGATTCTCTTTTCTTGTCGGGTCTCATATTAATGTTCCGTGCGATTGAATTGATAGAATCGATGTTGTATCCGTAAGGAAAAAGAAAGTGTTAGATAATAAGAAAGTGTTACACTTTTACACAGACACCTCCTTCAGACACACACACACACACACACACACACACACACACACACACACACACACACACACACACACACACACACACACACACACACACACACACACACACACACAGACACACACACAGACACACAGAGACACACAGACACACAGAGACACACACCCACCCACCCACACACGCACACGCACACACAGTAACACAAACACAGAAACACACGTACTCACACACACACACACACACACACACACACACACACACACACACACACACACACACACACACACACACACACACACAGACCCACACACACGCATGCAGTCTCAGACTGTCCACCCTCACAAACTATACCCACTTAGGTTATTTACCCGTCTGGTATTTGTGTTAGAAAGTTGATATATATCTGAGTAAACAACTATTTTTATATTTATTTCATGTAGAGTTGTTTGCCTTTTACCAGTATATTTATAACATTTTTGAAGAGTGCTATTTCTTTTACATGAGTAACCTTTCCCAATTACTTGTATTTTTCCTCAAGTACTTGCACCAGCATCTGCTCCAAGTTTTTACCCATCATATGAGGTGCCTCTCCTTTGAGAACGTAGCTGACGTCTCAACTCTTGACAGCATTCGTTCCACCCATGTTTCTAGGAGGTTTCCTTTGAAGTGCCTCTGTGCAGAATCATCACTTGAGAAGTAATATTCTTGTAATCTGACCCGCCTAATCATCTTATTGTCATCTAAAGGACACGTCCCAAGCCACGCGCGGCCTCGACTCCTCTCAAGAAGTTCTTCATAAATCCCAATATCTCATCTAACACAACTCATCAAAGACTCCTAGTTGCTCCTGTTGTCATGGCGATCAATCCTGCACTGTGGCCTACAATTTTCGATATCTTTAGTGTTTTGTTCGTGGCAGGAGCATTGATTTAATACCATTAAAGGTGCACAGTTCTGCCTTCTAGTGATGCTATTTGTAACTTTCATTGACGTGCCTCTTTGATTTATATGTTTGTTTTGAATTTGTTATTATTGATTTGTGATATTAATTCTATAAAATAATGCATTCAGTACCAACTTTAAGAGTGCATTTTTATAGCAATGAAAAAACCATTTGCTAAAAATCGGGTTAAATTTCAAGACGGAATGCATGTCCCAAATTTCATGTTTGTTTAGGTATAATGTGGTTGTCTTTCTTTATCTGTTGTGTCACCTGCCTATTTTGTCTTTATTATCAAGTACAGTTAAACATTTGAGAAGGAAAACTTACTATTGTTGTTCTGGAATATTACTGAAAGAATGAATATTTATTCATAAAAGTTAATGTGTTAAAATTTTAAATTTATTTCTGTGCTTCTTCATTATGGACACAATTTACAAATATAATGCAGAAATTATTATAACTGGTAAATAATATGTTGTGTCAAAATGATTCAATGAAAACACTTTGCATTGGCTTACTCACTTAGTAACTGTGTATTATGCTCTGTGATATACTGATATGATTAAAGTACGTTCAATCTTATTTTCTTGTAGAGAGAAGAGGAATCGTTTGACAAATGAGTAAGTGAATTGCTTCAGTTATCTTTAACTTGCAGATATTTACTTACTAAAGAACATATTAGATATATTTAAACTTAGCAACTATTACAGGGATTGTTTTAAGAGTATGTATTAAAATTATTAATTCTGAGAATGTCATCCTTCAGGTAACGTTGTGTTATGACCTTTTCTCCTTGAGACACACCGTGGTTTGTTAGTTTTGCAAATGTACAATTTGTTACGTACAAGTTGCTATTATTATGTTTTTTTGCTGTATTTTGAACGTCTTACACAAGTGTGTGTGTGTGTGTGTGTGTGTGTGTGTGTGTGTGTGTGTGTGTGTGTGTGTGTGTGTGTGTGTGTGTGTGTGTGTGTGTGTGTGTGTGTGTGTGTGTGTGTGTGTGTGTGTGTGTGTGTGGTAGTAACAGGTGTGTTCACCAGATGGGGCTGTTGGCTGCAGCACATTTCTAATACTCCCAATGAACCCACAACCAAAAATGATAGGTAACAAAAACAAAGCATTTTACTGTTTGTCCGATTAGTAACCTGTTGCAGAAATTGTGAGCAAAGTAATGATCTGACACCAATTAAGGAGTCAGGCACATAGTTTTTTAGTATGTCTTGCAGTCACCAGGTGGAGCAGTTGAGTAGTTCGTATTGCAGTCACCAGGCAGAATAGTTGTGTAGTTTGTATTGCATTCATCAGGTGGAGTAGTTGTGTAGTTTGTATTACATTCACCAGATGGCGCAGTTCTGTGTTCCTGTTGCAGACACCAAATGGAGCAGTTCAACATGATCAACCTGGTGAGCAGCAACCTGCGCTACATGTCGGCACGGCGGGACGGGCCACCGCCCGTTGGGCCAAGCTATGCGGCTCCCAGGCCACCAGTGGATAGGTAAGGACATTAGGGGACAAGTAGGGACACCAGGGAAAGGTAGGGACTTTAGGGGACAAGTAGGGACCCCAGTGACAGGTAGGGACACTTGGGGACAGGTAGGGACATTAGGGGCACAAGGGGACAGGTAGGGATGTAAGGGACAGGTAGGGACACCAGGGGACAGGTAGGGTCACCAAAGGACAGAAATTGACAGATAGGGACACCAGGGGACAGGTATGGACAGGTAAGGACACCACGAGACAGGTAGGGAGACCAGGGGACAGGTAGGGATAGGTAGGGCACCAGGAACAGGTAGGGGCACCAGGGGACAAATAGTGACAGTTAGGGAAAGCAGGGGACAGGTAGTGACACCAGGAACAGGGCGGGTGTAGCGGGTTGTTTACTTCTTTTGTTGTTTACAACAGCAATCATAACTTGTGATCTAAAAACCTGTAGCAAGGCTTCAGCAGACTATTTGTCAACACAACATGCAACTCAAATAAATTTATATGACGTCCTCAGGTCAAACAAGTATAAAATATAATCACAACTGTGGCAGTCTGCTCCCACAAAAAAAAAATCAATAGTGTTCTGACCACCTGTCTTGTGTCAGTTATTGCTAAAAGTTAGGAAAAGAAAATGCTGATCTGTCCCCACTGCTCATGTAATCACATTGATACAGCAGGAGAGAGTGCAGAGCCAGGCTGCCATGACCTTAAAATACCAATTCATCTCAGTGTAGGGACATTAAGCCATGACAACCTGCTGAGACCATTAGAGATGATTGATGGTGCAAGCTCTGGCCTAGACAAGACCAGCTTTCTATTACTGTGTTTTATCTAATTGTCTCTCAGCAAAATCTCCTCCTGATTGGAGAGATTCATTAGAGTAGGTGTGTGATAGCTTGTACCTGACCAGGGTACAGGCTGGTGTTGTGGCTGCAGGTTACCTTGTGGTAGACTGGTGTTGTGGCTGCAGGTTACCTTGTAGTAGACTGGTGTTGTGGCTGCAGGTTACCTTGTAGTAGACTGGTGTTGTGGCTGCAGGTTACCTTGTGGTAGACTGGTGTTGTGGCTGCAGGTTACCTTGTGGTAGACTGGTGTTGTGGCTGCAGGTTACCTTGTGGTAGACTGGTGTTGTGGCTGCAGGTTACCTTGTAGTAGACTGGTGTTGTGGCTGCAAGTTACTGCAGGTTACCTTGTGGTAGACTGGTGTTGTGGCTGCAGGTTACCTTGTGGTAGACTGGTGTTGTGGCTGCAGGTTACCTTGTGGTAGACTGGTGTTGTGGCTGCAGGTTACCTTGTGGTAGACTGGTGTTGTGGCTGCAGGTTACCTTGTGGTAGACTGGTGTTGTGGCTGCAGGTTACCTTGTTGTAGACTGGTGTTCTGGCTAAAGGTTACCTTGTTGTAGACTGGTGTTCTGGCTAAAGGTTACCTTGTTGTAGACTGGTGTTCTGGCTAAAGGTTACCTTGTTGTAGACTGGTGTTCTGGCTAAAGGTTACCTTGTAGTAAACTAGTGTTGTGGCTGCAGGTTACCTTGTTGTAGACTGGTGTTCTGGCTAAAGGTTACCTTGTTGTAGACTGGTGTTCTGGCTAAAGGTTACCTTGTTGTAGACTGGTGTTCTGGCTGCAGGTTACCTTGTTGTAGACTGGTGTTCTGGCTAAAGGTTACCTTGTTGTAGACTGGTGTTGTGGCTGCAGGTTACCTTGTAGTAGACTGGTGTTGTGGCTGCAGGTTACCTTGTGGTAGACTGGTGTTGTGGCTGCAGGTTACCTTGTGGTAGACTGGTGTTGTGGCTGCAGGTTACCTTGTGGTAGACTGGTGTTGTGGCTGCAGGTTACCTTGTGGTAGACTGGTGTTGTGGCTGCAGGTTACCTTGTGGTAGCCTGGGGTTGTGGCTGCAGGTTACCTTGTGGTAGACTGGTGTTGTGGCTGCAGGTTACCTTGTGGTAGACTGGTGTTGTGGCTGCAGGTTACCTTGTGGTAGACTGGTGTTGTGGCTGCAGGTTACCTTGTGGTAGACTGGTGTTGTGGCTGCAGGTTACCTTGTGGTAGACTGGTGTTGTGGCTGCAGGTTACCTTGTGGTAGACTGGTGTTGTGGCTGCAGGTTACCTTGTAGTAGACTGGTGTTGTGGCTGCAGGTTACCTTGTGGTAGACTGGTGTTGTGGCTGCAGGTTACCTTGTGGTAGACTGGTGTTGTGGCTCCAGGTTACCTTGTAGTAGACTGGTGTTGTGGCTGCAGGTTACCTTGTGGTAGACTGGTGTTGTGGCTGCAGGTTACCTTGTGGTAGACTGGTGTTGTGGCTGCAGGTTACCTTGTAGTAGACTGGTGTTGTGGCTGCAGGTTACCTTGTGGTAGACTGGTGTTGTGGCTGCAGGTTACCTTGTGGTAGACTGGTGTTGTGGCTGCAGGTTACCTTTTGGTAGACTGGTGTTGTGGCTGTAGGTTACCTTGTGGTAGACTGGTGTTGTGGCTGCAGGTTACCTTGTGGTAGACTGGTGTTGTGGCTGCAGGTTACCTTGTGGTAGACTGGTGTTGTGGATGCAGGTTACCTTGTGGTAGACTGGTGTTGTGGCTGCAGGTTACCTTGTGGTAGACTGGTTTTGTGGCTGCAGGTTACTTTGTAGTAGACTGGTGTTGTGACTGCAGGTTACCTTGTTGTAGACTGGTGTTGTGGCTGCAGGTTACCTTGTGGTAGACTGGTGTTGTGGCTGCAGGTTACCTTGTAGTATATTGGTGTTGTGGCTGCAGGTTACCTTGTGGTAGACTGGTGTTGTTGCTGCAGGTTACCTTGTGGTAGACTGGTGTTGTGGCTGCAGGTTACCTTGTGGTAGACTGTTGTTGTGGCTGCAGGTTATCTTGTGGTAGACTGGTGTTGTGGTTGCAGGTTACCTTGTGGTAAAGTGGTGTTGTGGCTGCAGGTTACCTTGTGGTAGACTGGTGTTGTGGCTGCAGGTTACCTTGTGGTAGACTGGTGTTGTGGCTGCAGGTTACCTTGTGGTAGTCTGTTGTTGTGGCTGCAGGTTACCTTGTGGTAGACTGGTGTTGCGGCTGCAGGTTACCTTGTGGTAGACTGGTGTTGTAGCTGCAGGTTACCTCGTGGTAGACTGGTGTTGTGGTTGTAGGTTACCTTGTGGTAGACTGGTGTTGTGGCTGCAGGTTACCTTGTGGTAGACTGGTGTTGTGGCTGCAGGTTACCTTGTGGTAGACTGGTGTTGTGGCTGCAGGTTACCTTGTAGTAGACTGGTGTTGTGGCTGCAGGTTACCTTGTGGTAGACTGGTGTTGTGGCTGAAGGTTACCTTGTGGTAGACTGGTGTTGTGGCTGCAGGTTACCTTGTGGTAGACTGGTGTTGTGGCTGCAGGTTACCTTGTGGTAGACTGGTGTTGTGGCTGCAGGTTACCTTGTGGTAGACTGGTGTTGTGGCTGCAGGTTACCTTGTGGTAGACTGGTGTTGTGGCTGCAGGTTACCTTGTGGTAGACTGGTGTTGTGGCTGCAGGTTACCTTGTGGTAGACTGGTGTTGTGGCTGCAGGTTAACTTGTGGTAGACTGGTGTTGTGGCTGCAGGTTACCTTGTGGTAGACTGGTGTTGTGGCTGCAGATTACCTTGTGGTAGACTGGTGTTGTGGTTGCAGGTTACGTTGTGGTAGCCTGGTGTTGTGGCTGCAGGTTACCTTGTGGTAGCCTGGGGTTGTGGCTGCAGGTTACCTTGTGGTAGACTGGTGTTGTGGCTGCAGGTTTCCTTGTAGTAGACTGGTGTTGTGGCTGCAGGTTACCTTGTAGTAGACGGGTGTTGTGGCTGCAGGTTACCTTGTGGTAGACTGGTGTTGTGGCTCCAGGTTACCTTGTAGTAGACTGGTGTTGTGGCTCCAGGTTACCTTGTAGTAGACTGGTGTTGTGGCTCCAGGTTACCTTGTGGTAGACTGGTGTTGTGGCTGCAGGTTACCATGTAGTAGACTTGTGTTGTGGCTGCAGGTTACCTTGTGGTAGCCTGGTGTTGTGGCTGCAGGTTACCTTGTGGTAGACTGGTGTTGTGGCTGCAGGTTACCTTTTGGTAGACTGGTGTTGTGGCTGTAGGTTACCTTGTGGTAGACTGGTGTTGTGTGTGCAGGTTACCTTGTGGTAGACTGGTGTTGTGGCTGCAGGTTACCTTGTGGTAGACTGGTGTTGTGGATGCAGGTTACCTTGTGGTAGACTGGTGTTGTGGCTGCAGGTTACCTTGTGGTAGACTGGTTTTGTGGCTGCAGGTTACTTTGTAGTAGACTGGTGTTGTGACTGCAGGTTACCTTGTTGTAGACTGGTGTTGTGGCTGCAGGTTACCTTGTGGTAGACTGGTGTTGTGGCTGCAGGTTACCTTGTAGTAGACTGGTGTTGTGGCTGCCGGTTACCTTGTGGTAGACTGGTGTTGTGGCTGCAGGTTACCATGTGGTAGACTGGTGTTGTGGCTGCAGGTTACCTTGTGGTAGACTGTTGTTGTGGCTGCAGGTTATCTTGTGGTAGACTGGTGTTGTGGCTGCAGGTTACCTTGTGGTAGAGTGGTGTTGTGGCTGCAGGTTACCTTGTGGTAGACTGGTGTTGTGGCTGCAGGTTACCTTGTGGTAGACTGGTGTTGTGGCTGCAGGTTACCTTGTGGTAGTCTGTTGTTGTGGCTGCAGGTTACCTTGTGGTAGACTGGTGTTGTGGCTGCAGGTTACCTTGTGGTAGACTGGTGTTGTAGCTGCAGGTTACCTTGTGGTAGAATGGTGTTGTGGCTGCAGGTTACCTTGTGGTAGCCTGGGGTTGTGGCTGCAGGTTATCTTGTGGTAGACTGGTGTTGTGGCTGCAGGTTACCTTGTAGTAGACTGGTGTTGTGGCTGCAGGTTACCTTGTGGTAGCCTGGGGTTGTGGCTGCAGGTTACCTTGTGGTAGACTGGTGTTGTGGCTGCAGGTTACCTTGTAGTAGACTGGTGTTGTGGCTGCAGGTTACCTTGTAGTAGACTGGTGTTGTGGCTGCAGGTTACCTTGTAGTAGACTGGTGTTGTGGCTGCAGGTTACCTTGTGGTAGACTGGTGTTGTAGCTGCAGGTTACCTTGTGGTAGACTGGTGTTGTGGCTGCAGGTTACCTTGTGGTAGCCTGGTGTTGTGGCTGCAGGTTACCTTGTGGTAGACTGGTGTTGTGGCTGCAGGTTACCTTGTAGTAGACTGGTGTTATGACTGCAGGTTGCCTTGTAGTAGACTGGTGTTGTTGCTGCAGGTTACCTTGTGGTAGACTGGTGTTGTGGCTGCAGGTTACCTTGTGGTAGACTGGTGTTGTGGCTGCAGGTTACCTTGTGGTAGCCTGGTGTTGTGGCTGCAGGTTACCTTGTGGTAGACTGGTGTTGTGGATGCAGGTTACCTTGTGGTAGACTGGTGTTGTGGCTCCAGGTTACCTTGTAGTAGACTGGTGTTGTGGCTCCAGGTTACCTTGTAGTAGACTGGTGTTGTGGCTCCAGGTTACCTTGTGGTAGACTGGTGTTGTGGCTGCAGGTTACCATGTAGTAGACTTGTGTTGTGGCTGCAGGTTACCTTGTGGTAGCCTGGTGTTGTGGCTGCAGGTTACCTTGTGGTAGACTGGTGTTGTGGCTGCAGGTTACCTTTTGGTAGACTGGTGTTGTGGCTGTAGGTTACCTTGTGGTAGACTGGTGTTGTGTGTGCAGGTTACCTTGTGGTAGACTGGTGTTGTGGCTGCAGGTTACCTTGTGGTAGACTGGTGTTGTGGATGCAGGTTACCTTGTGGTAGACTGGTGTTGTGGCTGCAGGTTACCTTGTGGTAGACTGGTTTTGTGGCTGCAGGTTACTTTGTAGTAGACTGGTGTTGTGACTGCAGGTTACCTTGTTGTAGACTGGTGTTGTGGCTGCAGGTTACCTTGTGGTAGACTGGTGTTGTGGCTGCAGGTTACCTTGTAGTAGACTGGTGTTGTGGCTGCAGGTTACCTTGTGGTAGACTGGTGTTGTGGCTGCAGGTTACCATGTGGTAGACTGGTGTTGTGGCTGCAGGTTACCTTGTGGTAGACTGTTGTTGTGGCTGCAGGTTATCTTGTGGTAGACTGGTGTTGTGGCTGCAGGTTACCTTGTGGTAGAGTGGTGTTGTGGCTGCAGGTTACCTTGTGGTAGACTGGTGTTGTGGCTGCAGGTTACCTTGTGGTAGACTGGTGTTGTGGCTGCAGGTTACCTTGTGGTAGTCTGTTGTTGTGGCTGCAGGTTACCTTGTGGTAGACTGGTGTTGTGGCTGCAGGTTACCTTGTGGTAGACTGGTGTTGTAGCTGCAGGTTACCTTGTGGTAGAATGGTGTTGTGGCTGCAGGTTACCTTGTGGTAGCCTGGGGTTGTGGCTGCAGGTTATCTTGTGGTAGACTGGTGTTGTGGCTGCAGGTTACCTTGTAGTAGACTGGTGTTGTGGCTGCAGGTTACCTTGTGGTAGCCTGGGGTTGTGGCTGCAGGTTACCTTGTGGTAGACTGGTGTTGTGGCTGCAGGTTACCTTGTAGTAGACTGGTGTTGTGGCTGCAGGTTACCTTGTAGTAGACTGGTGTTGTGGCTGCAGGTTACCTTGTAGTAGACTGGTGTTGTGGCTGCAGGTTACCTTGTAGTAGACTGGTGTTGTGGCTGCAGGTTACCTTGTGGTAGACTGGTGTTGTAGCTGCAGGTTACCTTGTGGTAGACTGGTGTTGTGGCTGCAGGTTACCTTGTGGTAGCCTGGTGTTGTGGCTGCAGGTTACCTTGTGGTAGACTGGTGTTGTGGCTGCAGGTTACCTTGTAGTAGACTGGTGTTATGACTGCAGGTTGCCTTGTAGTAGACTGGTGTTGTTGCTGCAGGTTACCTTGTGGTAGACTGGTGTTGTGGCTGCAGGTTACCTTGTGGTAGACTGGTGTTGTGGCTGCAGGTTACCTTGTGGTAGACTGGTGTTGTGGCTGCAGGTTACCTTGTGGTAGACTGGTGTTGTGGCTGCAGGTTACCTTGTGGTAGACTGGTGTTGTGGCTGCAGGTTACCTTGTAGTAGACTGGTGTTGTGGCTGCAGGTTACCTTGTGGTAGACTGGTGTTGTGGCTGCAGGTTACCTTGTGGTAGACTGGTGTTGTGGCTGCAGGTTACCTTGTGGTAGACTGGTGTTGTGGCTGCAGGTTACCTTGTGGTAGACTGGTGTTGTGGCTGCAGGTTACCTTGTAGTAGACTGGTGTTGTGGCTGCAGGTTACCTTGTGGTAGACTGGTGTTGTGGCTGCAGGTTACCTTGTGGTAGACTGGTGTTGTGGCTGCAGGTTACCTTGTGGTAGACTGGTGTTGTGGCTGCAGGTTACCTTGTGGTAGACTGGTGTTGTGGCTGCAGGTTACCTTGTGGTAGACTGGTGTTGTGGCTGCAGGTTACCTTGTAGTAGACTGGTGTTGTGGCTGCAGGTTACCTTGTTGTAGACTGGTGTTGTGGCTGCAGGTTACCTTGTAGTAGACTGGTGTTGTGGCTGCAGGTTACCTTGTGTAGACTGGTGTTGTGGCTGCAGGTTACCTTGTGGTAGACTGGTGTTGTGGCTGCAGGTTACCTTGTGGTAGACTGGTGTTGTGGCTGCAGGTTACCTTGTGGTAGACTGGTGTTGTGGCTGCAGGTTACCTTGTGGTAGACTGGTGTTGTGGCTGCAGGTTACCTTGTGGTAGACTGGTGTTGTGGCTGCAGGTTACCTTGTGGTAGACTGGTGTTGTGGCTGCAGGTTACCTTGTGGTAGACTGGTGTTCTGGCTAAAGGTTACCTTGTGGTAGACTGGTGTTGTGGCTGCAGGTTACCTTGTGGTAGACTGGTGTTCTGGCTAAAGGTTACCTTGTAGTAAACTAGTGTTGTGGCTGCAGGTTACCTTGTTGTAGACTGGTGTTCTGGCTAAAGGTTACCTTGTTGTAGACTGGTGTTCTGGCTAAAGGTTACCTTGTTGTAGACTGGTGTTGTGGCTGCAGGTTACCTTGTGGTAGACTGGTGTTCTGGCTAAAGGTTACCTTGTAGTAAACTAGTGTTGTGGCTGCAGGTTACCTTGTTGTAGACTGGTGTTCTGGCTAAAGGTTACCTTGTTGTAGACTGGTGTTCTGGCTAAAGGTTACCTTGTTGTAGACTGGTGTTCTGGCTAAAGGTTACATTGTTGTAGACTGGTGTTCTGGCTAAAGGTTACCTTGTTGTAGACTGGTGTTCTGTCTGCAGGTTACCTTGTTGTAGACTGGTGTTCTGGCTAAAGGTTACCTTGTGGTAGACTGTTGTTGTGGTTGCAGCTTAATTTTTTTAGTATCTTATTAGGAATGTTTTGTTTCACAGGGGTGAAGAATCGGCACCCCAGCTCGGACAGTCACCACCCCCCTACAGACTCCCCCCAGTCTATCCTGCACAGTACGACTCTTTGCTCAGGCAAGTGCACTAGTCACCCGCCAATGTAGGGTGATTCATGTTCAGACATTACCAGAGTTGACGTTATATTCATATTAATATTGCTTTGTTTATGTGAGTTCTCACAATTAAATTATCACCTGCCACAGCAAATTGTATATAAAGTTGCAAAATTGTGAAATTGAGTTTTGTATCATTTTGGATTCCTCAAATAAAGATTTAAGAAATTATATCTCATTTCTCCAGATATCCTTAGTAGCTTTAGATTTATTGCGATGAACAAAGCAAACTTTAAAACAGCAACTTTTTGAGAAACACAGTTGTTTTAATGATAATAATAATAATCTTTATTGCTCGAAGGAATTCTATTTGTTATCAGAGCTAAACATAGATGAGCAAAAATGAAGCAAAGAAAACATACCATATGCATAAACACTGTTGATAGTATCACTGTTGTCACGGTGACCCGCAGTGTACATAGTTATTACCATATTGGTTTGCTAATGCATGTGTTTTATTAGTTTTTAATTGTTTGGTGAAGAAAATAAACCGGACATTCAAAGATGAGATTAAAAAAGGCATTTCTACCAAAATCACAACATTAATGGAACATGGCCGAGACAGCTGTTTGGGTGATGTCCAAAAGAGACCCGTGCGACTTAATCTCCGGTTTGTTGTAGCAAGTCACAATTTACTCTGTCTTCTCCTGCTGATTCCATGCAGGGTGGGGCGTACAACCCCATCTGTTCCCCTCCTCTCCACTTCTGATGTGTTATTTTCTCCCACTCTCAGCTAGTTCTCCTGCCGTATTGACATCTCCTCACACTTTCTCTCCATCTTACATTTCGTCTTCCTCGTCTCCTGCCATCTTCTTCTGTCTTCAACACTCTCTTTGTCAGTCTCTCCTCACTCAGTCTCTCCTCACTCAGTCTCTCCTCATTCAGTCTCTTCTCACTCAGTCTCTCCTCACCCAGTCTCTCCTCACCCAGTCTCTCCTCACCCAGTCTCTCCTCACCCAGTCTCTCCATACTCAGTCTCTCCTCACTCAGTCTCTCCTCACTCAGTCTCTCCTCGCTCAGTCTCTCTTCACCCAGTCTCTCCTTGCTCAGTCTCTCCTCATCCAGTCTCTCCTCACCCAGTCTCTCCTCCCTCAGTCTCTCCTCACTCAGTCTCTCCTCACTCAGTCTCTCCTCACTCAGTCTCTCCTCGTTCAGTCTCTCCTCACCCAATCTCTCCTCGTTCAGTTTCTCCTCATCCAGTCTCTCCTCACTCAGTCTCTCCTCGTTCAGTCTCTCCTCACTCAGTCTCTCCTCACTCAGTCTCCTCATTCAGTCTCTCCTCACCCAGTCTCTCCTCATTCAGTCTCTCCTCATCCAGTCTCTCCTCACTCAGTCTCTCCTCATTCAGTCTCTCCTCACTCAGTCTCTCCTCACTCAGTCTCTCCTCGTTCAGTCTCTCCTCACCCAGTCTCTCCTCGCTCAGTCTCTCCTCACCCAGTCTCTCCTCGCTCAGTCTCTCCTCATCCAGTCTCTCCTCACCCAGTCTCTCCTCACTCAGTCTCTCCTCACTCAGTCTCTCCTCACTCAGTCTCTCCTCACTCAGTCTCTCCTCGTTCAGTCTCTCCTCACTCAGTCTCTCCTCACTCAGTCTCTCTCGTTCAGTCTCTCCTCACTCAGTCTCTCCTCACTCAGTCTCTCCTCATTCAGTCTCTCCTCACCCAGTCTCTCCTCACTCAGTCTCTCCTCACTCAGTCTCTCCTCGTTCAGTCTCTCCTCATCCAGTGTCTCCTCACCCAATCTCTCCACACTCAGTCTCTCCTCACTCAGTCTCTCCTCACTCAATCTCTCCTCACTCAGTCTCTCCTCACTCAGTCTCTCCTCGTTCAGTCTCTCCTCACTCAGTCTCTGAACATGTCCTATCTATTTCAGTCTGTCCCAAACTACTTTCATTTCCAGCTATTTTTACAATCTAATGTCTTCTCTCAATTCCCCGGTGTTACTTTGGTCGTCTTATGTGCTTAATTCAGAGTTTGTAAAAAGCAGGCAGGACTATTGGGGATTATATTCAAAGACAGCGTGATAAAGCAATGCACACTGAGCTGGGAGAAATACTGTAGTTTTCGTTAGTGTTCCTTTTATCTCTTTCTGTCAAGTTCATAGTAGAAAGATGACAGACAGATGTCTGCTGGCATGTGATAGTGACATCTCCCCCAAAGGATAGACATGGCTAATCAGGCAGAGGTCACAAACATGAAAAACATCATTATTTCGTATGCAGGATGTAGTTTCAAAGCAGTAAACAAAGTGAAATATTGCACATGCACAGTTCAGCAGAATACACACTTACAGCCATGTCTGGAAAGTTGCCATATATATGTAATATTAAGAAATCAACAGACACACCGTCATCTTTGTGGCAACTTCTTGGCACACAAGAAATTTAAAATAAGAATATGTGACATGGTTTAAGAAACTGTAAGTTACAGTCTTTCTCCCAGTAATTATTGTGGCTGAAAAAGTTAACAAATTTAACGAGATTTTGGACAAAACCTATCCAGTTGTTGAAGGTTATAATGATAAGCCTATGCATCAGACATTCAAGTTATATTTATATGAGTTTGTTTTCTCCTAGAAAAAGTTTAAATTTTCATATACATGAAAACTTTAAATACTTAGTAAATTTGTCATATTATTTTATAACCTGTTCCCCTAGATATAAAAAATTGATAGCAAGAGTTTCTGTGCGTATGTGAAGGGTAAACAGAAGGTTCGAGGTGGGACCACTTGAAAACAGTGCACTAGAAAAGAAAACAATTTTCCACCTATGTATAACCTGCCAGACAGCTGTCAATTTAATTTTTGAACATATTCACACTGTTGGCATTAACAGAATCATCAGATAATTTGTTCCTGTCATTTATTGTCCTCTGAGAGAATGAGTACTTTCTCATATCCAACCTACACTGTTCCTTGACATATACTGCATTGTGCCCTCTGGTCATACTACCTTCTTTCAGTTTGAAGAAAATATTTCTCTCAATATCCTCATAACCATTCAATATCCTAAAAACTTCTATTTGGTCTCCTCTTAGTCTGCTAGTCTCTAATGTTGTCAACCCACATTCTAAAAGGCCTCTTTCATAACCAAGATCTTTCAGTTCAGGAATCAGCCTAGTTTCTCTTCGTTGCACTCTTTCTAGCTTATCTATGTCCTCCTTACGATATGGCCTGGGTACGGCTAGATCATCCTTACAATATGGCCTGGGTGTGGCTAGATCATCCTTACAATATGGCCTGGGTGTGGCTAGATCATCCTTACGATATGGCCTGGGTACGGCTAGATCATCCTTACGATATGGCCTAGGTACGGCTAGATCATCCTTACGATATGGCCTAGGTACGGCTAGATCATCCTTACGATATGGCCTAGGTACGGCTAGATCATCCTTACGATATGGCCTAGGTACGGCTAGATCATCCTTACGATATGGCCTGGGTACGGCTAGATCATCCTTACGATATGGCCTAGGTACGGCTAGATCATCCTTACGATATGGCCTGGGTGTGGCTAGATCATCCTTACGATATGGCCTGGGTACGGCTAGATCATCCTTACGATATGGCCTAGGTACGGCTAGATCATCCTTACGATATGGCCTAGGTACGGCTAGATCATCCTTACGATATGGCCTGGGTGTGGCTAGATCATCCTTACGATATGGCCTGGGTACGGCTAGATCATCCTTACGATATGGCCTAGGTACGGCTAGATCATCCTTACGATATAGCCTGGGTGTGGCTAGATCATCCTTACGATATGGCCTGGGTACGGCTAGATCATCCTTACGATATGGCCTGGGTGTGGCTAGATCATCCTTACGATATGGCCTGGGTGTGGCTAGATCATCCTTACGATATGGCCTGGGTACGGCTAGATCATCCTTACGATATGGCCTAGGTACGGCTAGATCATCCTTACGATATAGCCTGGGTGTGGCTAGATCATCCTTACGATATGGCCTGGGTACGGCTAGATCATCCCACGACAGTGGCCTTAGTAACGGCTAGATCATCCCACGAGCATGGCCTTAGGTAACGGCTAGATCATCCCCACGATATGGCCTGGTACGGCTAGATCATCCTTACGATATGGCCTAGGTACGGCTAGATCATCCTTACGATATGGCCTAGGTACGGCTAGATCATCCTTACGATATGGCCTAGGTACGGCTAGATCATCCTTACGATATGGCCTGGGTGTGGCTAGATCATCCTTACGATATGGCCTGGGTGTGGCTAGATCATCCTTACGATATGGCCTGGGTGTGGCTAGATCATCCTTACGATATGGCCTGGGTACGGCTAGATCATCCTTACGATATGGCCTAGGTACGGCTAGATCATCCTTACGATATAGCCTGGGTGTGGCTAGATCATCCTTACGATATGGCCTGGGTACGGCTAGATCATCCTTACGATATAGCCTGGGTGTGGCTAGATCATCCTTACGATATAGCCTGGGTACGGCTAGATCATCCTTACGATATAGCCTGGGTGTGGCTAGATCATCCTTACGATATGGCCTGGGTACGGCTAGATCATCCTTACGATATGGCCTAGGTACGGCTAGATCATCCTTACGATATAGCCTGGGTGTGGCTAGATCATCCTTACGATATGGCCTGGGTACGGCTAGATCATCCTTACGATATAGCCTGGGTGTGGCTAGATCATCCTTACGATATAGCCTGGGTACGGCTAGATCATCCTTACGATATAGCCTGGGTGTGGCTAGATCATCCTTACGATATGGCCTGGGTACGGCTAGATCATCCTTACGATATGGCCTAGGTACGGCTAGATCATCCTTACGATATAGCCTGGGTGTGGCTAGATCATCCTTATGATATGGCCTGGGTACGGCTAGATCATCCTTACGATATAGCCTGGGTGTGGCTAGATCATCCTTACGATATGGCCTAGGTACGGCTAGATCATCCTTACGATATGGCCTGGGTGTGGCTAGATCATCCTTACGATATGGCCTGGGTGTGGCTAGATCATCCTTACGATATGGCCTGGGTACGGCTAGATCATCCTTATGATATGGCCTGGGTGTGGCTAGATCATCCTTACGATATGGCCTAGGTACGGCTAGATCATCCTTACGATATGGCCTGGGTGTGGCTAGATCATCCTTACGATATGGCCTGGGTGTGGCTAGATCATCCTTACGATATGGCCTGGGTGTGGCTAGATCATCCTTACGATATGGCCTGGGTATGGCTAGATCATCCTGTAAAGTATATTTATCTGCATCTGTTTTAACTGTTCTGGACACTTTTTGTATCATCTGCGAATTTCAGTACTTCGCTTGATACATCATCATCCAAATTATTTATATATATATCAAGAATAATATAGGTCCCAACTCCGACCCCTGTGGCACTCCACTCAAAACTGGTTTCCACTTTGAAATCTTCCCCTCTACCATTACTGACTGTCTTCTGTCGGTCAGCCATGTTTGTATCTGATTACACCATCCCCTATACCGTGGGCTTTTAGTTTAAGTAGCAATCTTCGATGTGGCACTTTATCAAATGCTTTCTGAAAATCTAAGTAGACAACATCCACTGGTGACCCATCATCTACCCACTTTGTAATTTCTTCTAAAAACCAAGAGATTGGTTAGACAAGACGGAGCTTTTAGGAACCCATGTTGAGATTCATTTAGTAATTTGTGTTTTACAAGGAATTCCACTATGTGGTCTCTAATAAACATTTATAATAATTTGCATAAAACTGATGTTAAGCTCACTGGTCTGTAATTCTCTGTCTTGCTCCTCGATCCCTTTTTAAACAATGATGTAGTGTTTGCTTCTTTCCATTCTAGTGGAACGATTCCCTCTTTAAATGACAAGTTAAAGAATATAGCAAGTGGTGGACTGATTTGGTCGACAATTTCCTTAAGCAGTTTTGGTGGTATCCCGTCAACTGTAGGTGATTTGTTTTCTTTCAGCATCTTATGTATCATTTTTTATATCTAGGGGAACATGTTATAAATAGTATGAAAAATTTGCTAAGTATTTTAAGTTTTCATGTATATGAAAATTTAAACTTTTTCTAGGAGAAAACAAATCCATAGAAATATAATTTGAATGTCTGATTCATAGGCTTATCATTAGAAACCTTCAACAAAAGGATAGGTTTTGTTAAAAAAAACTTGTGGTATATTTCCAGATTAGTTTCACGTGTTCTCCCCAGTCATTTACGTTTTTAAATAACAGTTTTGACACGAGCATCTCTTGCATTGAATCCCTTCTGTTTCGTACAGCAGTCAGAGAAGTGACCTTCACCTCAATCCTGGACAACTAGGGCGTGGGGCTGATGACCAGCAGCAATTGGTCCAACCGGCCACCAGTGCTGGCAGACTGCAGTAAAAGGATGACATTCATGTGACCCACATGTCAGACACGAAGGGTTAATGTTGTTTGCAGAGTAATAATTATTACAATTTTGTTTCCCTAATGAAAATGGATGGGCAATGTGGGAGACTAAGGGTTAAGCATGTTAGTGCCAATACGCAAGGCAAAGGGTTAATTGTGCAATCAAAATAGACGCTTTTACAAACCAGTTTTGGTATATATTCGTATTTTTTACAAATGAAACGTTTGTGTTTTATAGTTTGTTGATGATACTGAAGTGCAATAGCTCTCAGTCTACCACGCTAGCCTGATGAAGTTATACATCAGTGTTATTAGATATGCTTATAAACTTTGTTTTGATAGTTTGTTGAGGATATTGAAGTGCAATAGCTCGCAGTTTACCATGCTAGCCTGATGAAGTTATACATCAGTGTTATTAGATATGCTTATAAACTTTGTTTTGATAGTTTGTTGAGGATATTGAAGTGCAATAGCTCGCAGTTTACCATGCTAGCCTGATGAAGTTATACATCAGTGTTATTAGATATGCTTATAAACTTTGTTCTAATTACGGACATTGTCTTTTTGATCAAGATTTAGTGTTTTATAATTAGTTTGTACCAAGTATTATATTTTAATATTTCATAATACTATAATAGTACATAATATATTATATGTATCATTACTTTTATCCTATTATTTAGTGTTTCATGTTTATTATATTATTTAGTTTTTTATAAGAATCTAGTGTTTATTTTATCACACACATTAGCTTTAGTTTAATCTCAAAGAAATGTGTCAAGCAATATATTCTGAGTATGAATGTATCAATGCAGTGCATATATAATATACTGAGCTATCCCTAGAATTATCTATGCAACACAGTATCAAATTTTTAATCATGCATGCTACTTTAGTCTTATCTAAACAAACCTGTTGTTCCTTGATCATCTGTCGAGGTCACAATCCTTTTGGATCTTCAGAATAAAACAAATCCTTGTCTTTGTTGTCTTTAGATCTCCAATGATTCACAATATCTACTCTCAGGAAAATTTATCATGATCAGTTGTGATGTTTTTCCGCATAGACCTGTTTCATCTGACTGACATTTTTGTGGTATGATGTCAAATAAAGACTGGACCTTCACTTTCTATTCATATCATAGCATTTAATTTGTATCCCTGGGTCTGCAAATTCTCCTCTCTTTTTGGAGACTTGACACTTTTCAATCTCCGAGCTTCCTCCCTTAACACCTGACATCTTGTCTGCCAAACAAGTGTACATAGCATGAGATAACGTCAGGTGTAGTGTTATCAGCTACCACCCCGACTTATAAAAAGGATGCTTGAATCCACTGACAGGATGTCTGCAGTGTGGTATGAGGCCATGCCAAGGTACATGTGCTGCCATCTACTGATCATATTGTAGTACAATCTCGGCCTGCTTCTTGTGAAGTGGCTGGTAGTGGTTGATGACATCTACAAATGTACATTTAACTTTGAGGTTGCCTTAAATTTATATTTTTCCAAATTTTGTTGTATATCTGACCAATCAGAGCAAAGGGGGTATTAAGGTACAACATTGTGAAATGGAGTTTTGTACATTTTAAAATTATATATCATTTGTTGTGTTTTGAACTGTACGCCTGTCATAGCCACCTATCAAAACTTGCAGTCATCCTTTGAGTGAATCACAAATCATATTACACATTGTGGATTTTGGGTGTGGGTCAATCAGTCACACCAGAGCATTTGAATGAGGGAGCAGTCGCCTGGACATGTCTGTTGCATTGAAATATAGTGGAACTTCCCTATTAAAGTCACCCTCAGAACTGGGCAGTGACCTGAATAGCCAGGTGACCGTATTAATTTCCTATACTTTGATGTTACAAAAATAATTTGTGACTGTCCCAGGGTGACCTTAATTGTGAGGTGGCTGTATTACAGAGGTGACCGTACAGCGAGTTGTTTTTGAGAATTTAATTGACTGTCGTTATATATACTATTCAAATACATTATAGTTAGTGTCACATCAGTTCACCTCGCCGAGTCAGTCTCATGTTAAACATGCTTCGGGGTGTTTTTCGAGCGGTGAGTGTTGCCTCCAAAACGTGAATTCCCATCCAAAACACAGCTAACTAATACCAACTCAGACCAACAGATGGCACTATCATTTATATTTCAGAATGGCGTATCGTTGAGTGACCCTGCTTCAAATCCTTTGGTCACACTGCTGGCTCATCGTCAGATTGGTTTAGTGAGTAATTATGGGTATTTCACGAAACTGTTTTTTTATTGATCTTGGGTGCATGCCAGGGTCCCGGAATCAACTGACAAGGACAGAGGTGAGATGATTGGATTCAGCAAACTTCCGTACACTGTGTGGGGCGTGTGCCAGAGATGATAGGGTTACTGGATGTTTATAGAACACAGTGGTGCAGAGCATAGAGCATCGGACTCTCAATCGAAAGAACCCGGGTTCGAATCATATGCGTTGGCATCAAACCTTGTGCAAGTTTGTTCAGTCTACATAGCTGCAGTTCACTCAGTTGTGTGAATGAGTACCTGGGTATAGACAGTGGTGGATATTTATGTTCGAAGTCTGTGTATTAAGTGCAGCGTGGCTGAATGATTCCCAGTCAAGAATAACTCAAGATGGTGTTCGATAAAACAGGTCTGCCAGAGAGTAAAATGTAAAGCGCTCTGAGAAGTCCTGAGGACTGGATACTGCGCATTATAAGAACTTACCTTTACTTTACCTTTGATAGTGTAGCACTACTACTACTACTGCCACCCCAGGCTCGAGAGATACTTTGATAGTGTAGCACTACTACTACTACTGCCACCCCAGGCTCGAGAGACACTTTGATAGCGTAGTACTACTACTACTGCCACCCCAGGCTCGAGAGATACTTTGATAGTGGAGTAGTACTACTACTGCCACCCCAGGCTCGAGAGATACTTTGATAGTGTAGCACTACTACTACTACTGCCACCCCAGGCTCGAGAGATACTTTGATAGCGTAGTACTACTACTACTGCCACCCCAGGCTCGAGAGATACTTTGATAGCGTAGTACTACTACTACTGCCACCCCAGGCTCGAGAGATACTTTGATAGTGTGGCACTACTACTATTGCCACCCCAGGCTCGAGAGATACTTTGATAGTGTAGCACTACTACTACTGCCACCCCAGGCTCGAGAGATACTTTGATAGTGTAGCACTACTACTACTGCCACCCCAGGCTCGAGAGATACTTTGATAGTGTAGCACTACTACTACTGCCACCCCAGGCTCGAGAGATACTTTGATAGTGTAGTACTACTACTACTACTGCCACCCCAGGCTCGAGAGATACTTTGATAGTGTAGCACTACTACTACTACTGCCACCCCAGGCTCGAGAGATACTTTGATAGTGTAGCACTACTACTACTGCCACCCCAGGCTCGAGAGATACTTTGATAGTGTAGCACTACTACTACTACTGCCACCCCAGGCTCGAGAGATACTTTGATAGTGTAGCACTACTACTACTACTGCCACCCCAGGCTCGAGAGATACTTTGATAGTGTAGCACTACTACTGCCACCCCAGGCTCGAGAGATACTTTGATAGTGTAGTACTACTACTACTGCCACCCCAGGCTCGAGAGATACTTTGATAGTGTAGCACTACTACTACTACTGCCACCCCAGGCTCGAGAGATACTTTGATAGTGTAGCACTACTACTACTACTGCCACCCCAGGCTCGAGAGATACTTTGATAGTGTAGCACTACTACTACTACTGCCACCCCAGGCTCGAGAGATACTTTGATAGCGTAGTACTACTACTACT